>APFE030086285.1:427152-459416 GCA_000404065.3 Pinus taeda
TGCCTACCCCTAGCCGACCTTGGGAATCCATCTCCATGGATTACATGTCGGGCCTTCCTTCCACTAAGCATGGAAATGACTGTGTCTTTGTGGTCGTCGACAGGTTCTCAAAGTTGGCCATTATGATGGCCTGCAAGAAGAATATCACAGCAGAAGCCACTGCTAAACTCTTCTTCGAACGAGTGTGGGTGCACTTTGGGATCCCACAGTCTATCATCTCAGATCGGGACAGTCGGTTTCTCAGCACATTTTGTTCCAGTCTCTGGTCAATGCTGGACACCAAACTCACGAAGTCCACAGCCTTCCATCCTCAAACTGATGGCCAGACAGAGGTTGTCAATAGGATGATTGTGCACATTCTACGCATGTAAAACTCAAAGCATCCACTCACATGGGACGAGAGCCTCCCCTATGTTCAGCACAGCTACAACCGAGCTCTTCACAGCTCCACTGGCCATAGCCCTTCTCAGGTGGGTTTGGGATTCCAGCCACTATGCCCCATTGATGTGGCCATGCCACTTGCAGCTACTCACATGAATTCAACTCATGTCCAGTCCGAAACAGATAAGGCCACCAGCTTCATTGAGCGCATCCAAAATATTCGCCAGCAGGTCCATGACATTCTTGAGAAATCAAATGCCAAGTACAAGCAGCGACATGATCAACATCGGGTGCCACACAAGTTTCAGGTGGGCGACAAAGTCTGGTTGCGTTTGTAAAAGGAACGCCTTACTGGAGCCTATTGGAAATTAAGACCACTCGGATATGGTCCTTACACCATACTAAGGCTATGGGAGACAATGTATTTGAGCTCAGCATTCCCCCCTTCCTTGGCCTGCACCCAGTGTTCAATGTGGACTGCCTTCGGCCATACTTTCCACCATTACTAGACACATCCGACATTGCAGAATAGCTCCAACCCACAGAATTAAATCCAGATTGCATGGAACAAGCTGCAACTGATCGGATCATGGACACACAGATTAAGAACACTCGCCAACAGAATATCCAACTGTACCGAGTTGTCAAAGCAGGCCAACTCCTTCAGCAGGGCAAGTGGTTCACCAGGGAACAGGTTCAGCAGAAGTTTCCTCATCTCATGGGGGAGCTCAACGCAATGGGGACCATTGCTTCCTAAGGGGGGAGGAATGATCCAGGTCGATATTGGTGGCCACCTGCCAAGTCCACATGGACCCCCACCATTGTCTTTCTCAGCATTTTCAATTTCCTTAATTGTAGCACAACTTACTATTTTTAGCAGTTTTTCGGGTCCTGAACTTCTGGAGCCGTTTTGAGGCCCTAAACGACGTTTTTTGGGGAATCCAGGGGCAACATGGGTCCATGGAATGGATTGATGTTGCCCATTCCAAAAATGATAGTGCTCGAATAGATCTTTCTAATGAGCTATTGTACGCGTCAAACGGAGATCATATGCTAAAGTTACGACCCCGGGAAGTTGATGTACCAACTTACCCCCAACGGGGCCCACAGTTTGGCGTTTCATCTCCTAGGGTTAGGTTTTGGAATGTTAAGGGTTTTTCATTGTTTCTCAACAATAAATAGGCCTTCGAGCCTCTCTGTAACACAGTTCAGAGGCATGTAGCCATCACATCTCTTCTCAGAGATAAGCTACCGTCGCCCTAGCTAGTTTATTTCCATTTTTGATTGTAAGCATATTTTAGTATTTTCTATTAATGAAATGAAGTATTATTTCCGCTGCATATTTGTGTATATGGTTATCTCTGTAATTTATTGTGTTCTGTTTAAATCCGGTTCAGTGTACCTACCACTAATTGAGTTTTCTTACTACAATGGGTATCAAGAGTCATTGAGGATGATTCTATTTGAGGAACTTTATGGGTGGAGTTGTAATACTCCTATAATTTGGAGTGATCCAATGGACGGGGTGTTAATTGGACAGGACATGTTGGTAGAAAGGGAATAGGAAATGTACGTAACCAAGAAGAATCTAAATGCAACACCGGACAAGCATAAGAGTTATGCAGATCAACACAAGGTTTTTAAGGAGTTTCAAGTTGGGGAACATGTGTACTTATGCATCAATTCGAAGAAGATCTCCTTGAGGATTGGATCATGTGCCAAGTTGTCACCTTAGTATTGCGTGCCTTTCAAGATTCTTAAGAGGATTGGACCAATAGCCTATCAACTTGCACTACCTCCGAAAGTGAAATTCCATGATGTTTTCCATGTTTAATTGCTTAAGAAGTATGTAAAATATGTTAATCATGTGATTGAATTATATGTATTTTAGGTGGATCCAAAAGGATAATTCCAGCTAGAGCCTCTGTGTATTTTGCAACGAAACATACTCATGCTCCGAAATCAAGCAATTGAGCAAGTGTAGTGGAAGCACTTTGGGCTCGATGAAGCTACATGGGAGATGGTTGATCAGATGTGGGCTATGTATCCTTCTCTACTCATTGGTTGAGTGGATGTATTTTGATCTATGTTTTAATGTTGTGTTTTGACTATGTCTATATATGAATATGTATGTTGTAATTACCGCATTGAGATGCGTTATAAAGCTCCAATAAGAAGCATGGTGTTCACGATATGTTGGTTATGTATTTAGTAGTATGATATGATGTAAATTTTATATCGAGCTGTGTTATAAAGCTCCATGTATCACATGTATTATGTTGGTTTATAAGTGTTATTGAACATTGAGGACAGTGTTCCCCCAAGGGGGAGGGTTCTGTAATATCCCCTGGTTGATTTCCTATGTAAATAAAAATAATAACCAAGGTCATGGGACACACAATCCAAGCTGAATTTTGGGTTAAACATAGTGATGGGGATCACTAGTGATTAACTAATGGCTATGGAAATTGGCAAAGGAAAAGTGGCATTAATTGACATTTTATTTATGAAAATAATGGAAAATAAGAGAAAAGGAATATGAAAGGTCACAAAATTGCATGAGAGGAAAATTGAAGGAAAATTAGAGAAAATTTTAAAAAATAGTGGCCTCAATGATAAAGAGGCTTTTGAGGGTCAGTTCACAACTTTTGTCAGTTTAGTTTTGGATCTCTCTCTCTCTATTCTATCTCTCTCATACTCTTTCACACTTAGAGTTTTCTTGGAGCACTCTTGGAGAATTGTGGCATACTTTGGATTTGGACAAATAAGGAAAAGGGAAAGAAGGAAAGCGCAAGGGGACAACATGATCAAAAACTATAACTAGATTTCTTTACAGGTATCGAGTTGCATGTATGATTTCATTGCTATTTTTGGCATGCATTGTGTATGCATGGGGTTATTTGGTTATGATATATCACAAGCATAGAGGATTGCCTCAATTGATAGTGGTTTTAGCCTTGCCTTTATATTTCCTAGATTGACATGGTGGTGTGGGTTTTCACCTTATGGTTTTTCTGCTTGGTGCTAAGGTTCCTTATGCTTGTTGGTTGAATTACTAGTTCCTAGAGCCATTGGCTGGAACAAATGCTCTAGATCCCTGGAACAACTTGAGTTGAGTTACTAGTCATGGAGCCTAGGTTGGACAATGCTCTAGAGCCCTTCGTGGGTTGAGTTACTAGCCTTGGAGCCAGGTTGGAAAAACGCTCTGGAGCCCTGGAAGCTTGTGGGTGGAGTTATTTCTTCCAGGAGTCGTGGTTGGAACAAACTCTCTAGAGCCTCGGATAGCTTGGGTAAAGACAAATCTAGTTGGTATTAGTGATGCCCGATCATGAGGTGGAATCACTAGTTGAGGATTGAGGTGTTGGCATTGAGGTTAACAGGATCATAGTCATGCTGCTTCTTGTCATATGCATATGTGATGTGTGTTTAGCTTAGTGGTCTTGTTAGTTAGCATTGATGTGAACATTGGTTGTGGCATGCCTTAGAGGATATGTTTTGTAGGATGAGTTGAGATGGACTAATGATATGTTGTGTTGATTATAGATGTTGTTGCTAGAGGTGGTTGAAGTGCTGCTACAGGTATTGCATATGTCTCTACATGTCTTGGAGACATTGCTATGTTATTACATGTGTTGCGTTGTGGTTTTTTGTGTTGGAGGTGTCTCTATCACTGTTGGAGGCAGTTGTATGACATAATGTTGATGTTGCAGGAGTTGGATATGTTGCTACAAGAGTTAGTGATGTTGCTACATGTGTTGTAGGTGTTTTTAAAGGTTTTGGTTGTTGCTTGAGGAGCTAGAGGTGTTTGTATTAGTGTTAAGGTTGGAAAAATAAGTCTTGAATGCCACTGAATTTTTCTTGTCCTATTTCATAAGTTGTAGACTTAATACAGAGGTTTGGAGGTGTGATGATATGTTGAAGAAGGTGTTCCAACAGCTGATGGAGGTCATGGATAGATGATCCATTGGTTTTCTTCATCCTTAGCCCTAGTCACATGGAGCCAAGCTTGTGGGAGCCGTTGAAAATCTCTAGTCACTGGTAGGTAGGCTTATGGGAGAGGCTATTATGTTCCAATTACATAGAGGTAGTATTGTGCATGCGACCAAGATTTTCCACGAATTTTATCTAGATTTCTCACGTTGCTCAACTAATTTTTGTGTTGTGGCGACATCTTTGATCAAAATTTTTTGGTTTATGGTCAAAACATTTCGTAGGACCACCAAAAACTAATCAAAGTTGAAAATATAAAAATGCAAGTGGGTTTAGTGTTTTGATAGAGTCAATGAGGTGAATCTGGATCAAATCAATCATATGAACAGAGTTATGAAGCCCAATAGTTCTTTGTAATTATTGAGTTGAGCACTTGATTTCAGCTACATATTGGAGGAAGCTCAATGTTAGTATGGTTGATTATTCTAGAGAGTTAAGTGAGACTGAGCTTGACGAAGAGCTTTCAAGGTGTGTGAGTTGTATGTGCAAATTTTGTGAAATAGTTTGCAGTTGTAGCAATAGATAGATGAATTTTATTTTAGCCATCATATTTTTGTAGTGAGTAAGGTGTTAAAGTGTGGATTGAACTGGTGAGTTGAGGAGATTATTTTGCAGATTGTGGTATATTTGGAGTTTGGAGATTTACTTTTGCATTGTGTACTTTGGCGCTATGTTGCTATAGTGCTCATGTTGAGCAGTTCTCGGTTCCAATTTGAAATATTCTGAAATGAGAACCACATAGAGGAGTGGAGTTGGGTGACTCAGGAGAAATCAATATAAGTGAGCATATTTCTCAAATCCAATTGTGGTTGGATAGTTTGGTAGAAACTAGGAGAGGCTCATTGGTCATGGTGGATTATAGCATCTAGGAGTCTATAGAGTCGGCAATTATTTCAGGAGTAACTGAGCGAGGATCATTGATCGTGGTGGCCTTCAGTGGATGGTAATCCATAGATCCGCTTGAGAAACAATCTCCATTTGATAGTAGCCATATTTCTAATTATATGTAAATAATTGTTTGACATAATAGAATTTGAGTAGTGCAGCAAAAGTGGGTGGTTTTTTTCCCTGGAGAGGGTTTACCACCAAACATACTTGTTTCCATTGTGTTGATTTCTTTTATGGTTGCATGTTTACTTTTGGTTCTGTGATCTATGGTTTTTTTTGTTTTAGTTTGTGCATGGTAAAAGAATAATAATTTGTAAAAAATTTAATAAGTTCCATTACTACTGATTCACTCCCCCCCCGCTTTCAGTAGTGATCATTGTTTCCAACAATTGGTATCAGAGCAGGGCTTTCAATTGTAGCTTGATCCTTGGAGAGTGGATCTTGGATATTTTGGCATAAATTTGCATTTCTTTCTTTTTCAGAATGAGTTCTCCAAAGAAATTCATTCTTGCTGCTACAAATTTCAAGGTATGGAAAGAAAGTGTGAAAAATAATTTATTGTTTTTTGGATCTAACATTTGTATATTAGTTTTTGAAGGACATGATGGAGATTTCCTGCATCTAAGGTAAGGAATAAAAATGCTCACGCATGGAGAATTATTTTAGAAAATCTCCATAATGAAAATTTAGAGAAAAATGGATATTTAAAATTTGCCAAAGAAATTTGGGAGAGATTGCATATTCTATATGGAGTTAACAACAACAACAGAGATGAATAGATTGACAAGAGCAACAAAAAGAAGAAGGAATCTCCACTTGAACCAGCTATGAAGAAGGACATAAAATTTGAAGGTATAAGTCATCATGATATACTTCTGAGTTATATTTCTGATAGCGGTAATGGAAATGATTCAGATTTAGTTAATGAAAGAGATGATGATCACAACTATATGCTTCTTAAGGCTCAATATGAATCTTCCTGAGTTGTTATTGAAGAATTTTCTAATTAAATTGGTAGACTAAAAAATGCATGCAAGGAGCATAACAATAAATTGCAGGATTGTGATCAAAAGGAGAAAAATATCAAGGAAGAAATTAATACCTTAAGAACACAACTGGAAGAATAAAAAATATTGGAAGAAGTCAATTGCAACAAGAAAAAATATAGAAAGGATTATGTTGAAGAACTTGAAAGTGTGATTTAAAAATTAAGAAAGGAGCTTGAGGAAAAGTACCAGCAGTTGGAGAAAGTGAACAACACTATACCAGTAAGCAAGATTGGTAGCAATTTTCAAAAGGGTGAGACAAGTTTGCATGCAAGAAAAAATGACAAAGTAGAACAAAATAAACCTACAACAAAGAATGTGATCCACTAGCAACAGCAAAAATAGAAAACCAAAAGGACCTTTCACATCTACAAGACCATTTTCTCCTATGGATGGAGGTAGCAGTTTTTCAGAGAAGTCGGAACTCCTTTGCCCCCTTGATGGATGATATTGAGTGCTTCATGAGAGGAGGAACTACATTCAGGTATACAAATTCTTTCAATGGTCATTGTTTTTCTTGTAACAGGTTTGGGCATAAATCCAATTATTGCAAATCTAGTATGATAATATGGAGTTCTAATATGAGAAGCAAAAGATTGTATCCTTTGGCTACATATCTTGGTCACATAGAGTGTTATGTGTGCCATAATTTTGGGCACATGGCCAAGTATTATAAGGTTCCTTGATCATTGAGTCCATTTGGTCAAAAGTAGTAGTCAAGGGGAAATGTGCAACCAGGGAACACATGGAAGAAGGATAAGCAACTAGGAAGATGTGGCATTGCACTTTATTCTCATAATGTGGATGACGTGTGGTATATAGATAGCATATTCTCACACCATATGTCAAGAGATAGGAGAAATCTTCATTTTCTCAATAAAACCAAGGATGGTCCTATTGTGTTTGAAGGTAGTGAAACCGATAGAGTTTTGGGAAGTGGAAAAGCCAATCTTGGTGAGAAGAGGACAAATGCAGAAGATGTTTAGCTCATTGAAGGCCTAAAGAATAATATCTTGAGTGTGAGCCAAATGGTTGATGGAGGAAAAGAAGCGATCTTCAACTCCAAAGGTTGCCTCATCTATTGGGTGTGGAGACTGTTTATATTCTTTATTAGAGGTATCACTACATTGGACCCCAGTTGATAAGCTAAAAATAGATGTAAAATTGCCTTGTAAAATGTTGTAATTTCGTAGTCAATCTGTGTCGTTCATTAGGCAGATATATGACGGTAGAAATTATGTTTAATTTAGGGTTTTCTAGCCCTAGAAGGAAAGAGAGAGGAGATTGTGTGAGAGCGAAGAGGGAATTACAACAAATCTGCTGTAGGTTGTATCTCTTCAGTTTGCTTGATAATATAAAAGGAAGGATTGGTTGTTTCTCCATGGACATAGCCCAAATTGGGTGACCCACGTATATATGTGTCTCTCTTGTTTTATATGTTTTCTGTGTTTGTATTTCTACAATATATTTTATGTGTTTCATTGCTCTGTAATATATAAGTTTCTAACATCATCCAGAAAGAAGGATCAAGGAGAGTGATTGCTAGAGGAGTCAAGACCCTAGATAATGTGTATGTGTTGAAGGGAAGAGTGAAAAATAAGAAGAGACCAAGAGAGTACTCTTCTTCATCAGATTTAGAGTAGATGAGATTAGTCCCTACTGTAGTCCATTCTTGCATGTTAGTTCTACTTGACTGCAGCAGTATGTATGAGACTAGTATGGTTTCAGGGGGAGTGTTGGCAGCTTGATTCAGTTCCTCCATGCACTTTCATATCAGCCAGATCACTTCATATGAGGTATGTCATGCTCAAGGATAGTTATGTTTTCTGAGGCTTGATTCTTTTCATTTATTTATTTTCACTCATTATTTGTGCAGCTAATATATTTAGTGTATATGAGTGGAAAAGACATGTCTATTAGCTTTGTTGCAATTTTCATTGATTATGTTTCAGCTATATTGTTACTGATGGGTTTTGGAGCAACTGCATGTTGATTTATTGTGATGTTATTGGGGTATGACATCCATATGGTTGTCTCATGCACATGGTCAAGGTGTGATGTATGATCACATATTCAGAGGGAGCATATGTGCTTCCTATCGAGAAGTTCATTGTTTATGTGGTTTTGACATTGTTTTGGTGCAAGAAGAGTTTTATCGTTGTTGCCGCACATTGCATGTTGGATGAGATAGTATGCTTGCATGGAAAATTTGGCATGCTATTAGTGTTTTCATTGCTAGATCATATTCATCTTTTATTATACTTGTTGCTGCCATGGATATTTGATGTTGTGTTAGAGTTGGATCCTCTAGAGTTTATGTACCTTGTTTCTTATGTTTTCACTTATAGATGAATCATGTATGTTGCTAATATATATTAGATGGTTGAATTATATGTTGAAATTGCATGGAGAGAGAGAGAGCATCATGCTTCTTATGGTGTGTTGGATATTCGTATGGTTGGACATACTATTATGACCTTTCATCAAGTATTTGTTGTTATCATGTCTACTTTTTAGGCTAACCTCAAAAGTAGGCTTAGAATTCAGAACTGCAACCTTTGAACTAAATATTTTAGGTCACAACCACTTGCATCCAGGCATGTGGGAGCAGTTGGAGGCTCTCAACCACTTGCATGGCTTCTTGTGGTAGCGGTTGGGAGTCAAGTCATGAAAATATAATTTATATTAGGGTTTGGGAAATTGGAGTGGTTGTTATACCTTTGAGTGTCATATAGCCCCTATAGGATGTGTTGAGTTTTTAGTTCATTTTCCGCAGTCATCCCCACTTCCTTAATGGGACCTAGGAGGTTAGGTCATGTCATAGTACCTCCTCCTCCCATGTTTACCCTGGCAAGCCGATGAAACTGGGTAGATATGGAAGGGGTGGTTATAATTACCATGAATTGAATTTGGCCTTCCCGAAAAATAATTATACTGCACCTTTTATCAACCAGATTCTTGGCGCATGTACTTACAATTCTATCTATTAATTTATCGATGGTTTTTCCAGCTATAACAAGATTGAGATCAAACCTGAAGACCAGCACAAGACTACTTTTATCTTCTCGTGGGGAACATTTTCCTATTGTAAACTACCCTTTGGTCTGAAAAATGTTGGTGCTACTTTCAAGTGGGCCACGTCCTACGCATTTCACGATATCAAACACATCATTGAATTTTATCTTAATCACCTTACCTCTTGTTCTCTACTTCATGAGGATCATCTTGCCCACCTTCGAGAAGTTTTTCTTCGATGTTTTTATTATAAATCCAACCTAATACACACAAACTTGTTTTTCATGTGCGATCCAGACGACTTATAGGATTCATTGTTTCACAAGAAGGGATTGATGTTGATCCCTAGATTGTTGAGACTATCATTAACATGCCTCCTCCTCATACTGTTATCCAACTTTGGAAACTACAGGGAAAAGCGAATTTATTATGGTGGTTCATTACAAATTATGCTCATATTACCCAAGGCTTTATGCATATGTTGAAAAAATGGGTACCTTTCATTTGGGATGATCAAGCCCAACATTCTTTTGATGCTCTTAAGAAAGCTTTGTTGTATGCACCTTTACTTAGCCCTCCTGATTTCAACTGAGATTTCTTGTTATATCTCATAGCCTCGAAGTCTTCCCTCGATATGTTTCTTATCCAAGAGGATGATATGCGCAATGAATACCCCATATATTATCTTAGAAAAGGCCTCTTAGGTCCTGAGATTTATCATTCCCATGTTGAAAAGTTGGCCCTGACAGCTGTCATTGATGTCTATCGATTGAGGCATCATATACTATTGCGGAAGACCCTTGTTATTATTGAATCCAACCCCATGAAACATATTCTTATACATCATATCATTGGGGGAAAGTACTCCAAATGAATTTTTTTCCTTAGGAGTTTGATTTGGAGTTTTCTATTACTAAATCCAAGAAATCCCTCGCTTTCGCAGACTACTTGTTGAATTTCCTCTAGATAGTGAGGAAGTCGTGGCCATAGATCCTTTACCTTATGAATCCTTGTTCCTCATTTTTTATTCTAACCCTAGCACAGGGACATCCTTTTGTATCTCCAAACCCAATGTTTTCAGTTCGAACTTTCTCGTGATGGTTGTCGACGAATCTGCCATTATTCTTAACACTACCTTATTATTGATGACACCTTATATCGTCACGGTGTTGACATTGTATTCCATCGATGCCTTAATCATGAAGAAGTCGAACATGTATTAAATGATTTCCACACTGGGGCATGTGGTGTTCATCTCTCTGGGCTTGCCAATACTCAGAAAATATTGTGTATTGGGTAATTTTTGCCTTCCCTCTTTAAATATTATATCTTTGTAGTCCAAAAGTTTCATCCATGTCAAATATTTTCTCATAAAATGTGCACTCATCTTGTACCTTTACGCCTTGTGGTTGTTTTCGACCCTTTTGTGCAATGGGGTATTGTTTTTATGCAATGCAACCCACCCTCAGCCTATGATCATCACTACATCATTGTGTTCGTTGACTATTTTACTAAGTGGGTTGAGGTTATGCCTACATGTTCCAATGACAGTTCCACCACGATCCTATTCTTATTCAACCATGTTATTGTCAGGTTTTGTGTGCCTAAATGCATCGTGACAGATCATGGTAAACACTTTCAGGACCATATGATGCAGGAACTATCTGCCAATTGGGTTTTTGTCACGAACACTCAACCCCGTAATATCATTAAGCTATTGGTCAAGTTGAAGTTGTAAATCACACCTTAAAAACCATGTTACAATGGATGGTAGGGAACCACAAGTCAAATTGTCATCTTATGATATTTTCCACATTATGGTAATATCGAACCTTAGTTAAATCTGCCACCGAATTTTCTCCTTTCCAATTGGTTTACGGAGTAGAGTCTTCCTTCCCATACAATGTGAAATATTTTCACTTCAACTAGTCGTTGAACTGCTTCATGACACTTAGGTTGAGGAAGAGCGTAACTTACAACTTGCCCATTTATATGAACAATGCCTTCTCTCCCTAGTCAATAATGAAACTCATAAGAAACATGTTAAGGGGAGTATGACAAGTCAATTTGACCTTGTGTATTTTCTGAAGGTGATCTCGTTTTGGTTTATGACCAAGGCCATGACAAGTTAGGAGTTGGTAAACTTGAAACCTTGTGGCATGGTCCCTTCATTGTTAAACATGTTCTCAAGAAAAAGGCCTATGATTTATTTGGTTCTAATGGGAAATCCATTATCGAAGCCTTGTAATGGGCTCTATCTAAAATGCTACTATGCTTACCTTCTTTGCATGGTCACTTGTACATATTGTATATAGGTGCGAGTTTGTTAGATATCTTTATTTGTCTTTTTTTTTCCATGGTTTATGTGTGTGATTCATGTGTCACGTCTTTGATGCACAAATTTCAACACCCTCACTTCCTTATAGAGGCTTTGCATATGGTGCAAGTCGTTACACTCAGAATATCGCTTACACCACTTGGGTCATATTTTCACCCACTGATGAGCTTGTGAGTTCATAGGGTATCTATCTTCACATGGTTACAAATAATGTGGAAGAATATAGCGTTTTTATTGAGATTTTAATAATGGCTAGTCTTCTTGGCATATGTCACTTAGTTGTTCAGTTTAGCTCCCAGCTCGTAGTGTCTCAGCCTAATCGTCCCTATTATGTAAGGAACTCTACCATTTTATGTTACTTTTTAAGGGTGTGTCTCTTGGAACGATTGTTTGATTACATTTCCTATGTTCATATTCAGCAAGAGAAAAACACATTGGCTGATTCATTAGCTAATTATGCGTTAGATTATAATTTGTCACTTTAAAAGTTTTTACCATGCACATGATAAAGTAATTCACATTGTAACAGATACATCATTTTACCAGCAAACACATAGAAGTTGTCATTTTATTATAATATAAATAGTTTGGGTACATAGTTCAAAATTTGGGCATCAAAGGCCATGTCTATCTTTCCATACATATGTAGTTACATCAAAAACACAAAAACCTAGGTAAATCAGTGTCCCCGCTCAGTGGTGCTCCTAATAACATAACACTACATTCAAAATGCGGTAGAGGAGACCATGATGAAAAGATGAAGTTACTCCTCCTATATGCCTCTTATATTAGGGGAATTTTGAGGTCTAAAATGTTCCTCCTAAGAAAAATGTACAACCAAAATAGACTTTATAAGAACCAATAGGATTCAAGATGATGATGTCAACCTTGGGGGATGATTCACCAAATTTTGGAGTATAAAAGTAAAAAGTTTAAAAATTAATAAAATAATAAAATAATAAAACTACTTTTTCAACTCGTATTTTCAACTTATCTCCCTAAGGTTTTACTCAAATTTCGAGTGGGAGTACTCGTTGGATGAAAATATTGATTCTTTATCCAAGGAGTGCCCATGTTGCATACTTTCAATGTACCCCATTACACCAAAAATGAGAAATACATGAAACTCGAAATTTGAGTAAAGCCATAGGAGATAAGTTGAAAACACGAGTTGAAAAATTAGTTTTTTCTTTTTTCCCTCGAAAATTTGATGATGTAATCTAATCTTATTTTATTATTTCCACCATTATTTGATAATTTATTAGGAGGCCCATTTTAGACCTCAAAATTCCCCTAATGAAATATCTCGAGGTGTCTCTACAATTCTCTTCAGTGGAACTCCTAATGTTAAACCCTCAACATTAAAAGTGAACTCTCGTAACTCCTCGTTCTTGTCCCCCTCTAATGCTACCCATGTTACTTGGGCTTGGGTTGATGGTAAAGCTCTCTTGAGTGGAGAATAACCTGTTCGGTATGTTGGCACCACATATTCATATCACATACACCACACGTTAGTAACTTTTTACCCATACCAAAAACAAAATCCAAAAAAAATAATTTACCTTTATCATGCCAATCCATTCCAGGGGGAAGACCATATCCAAATATCCCTGGAAGCATATACCATCATATGGGTAATCGTCCACTGCGAGTGGTGCTACTCTCAATCACTTGAATTATTATGCACGAAACCAATTGCTACTATGCACACCTTCTTCTCACATCATGAGACTACACCACCTCATCATTCGAGACTCTGTTTATGGTGGATAAACCACATAATCTAGTGACATTGGCCTCATGGTCGAGATCTTCTCTAGAAATAATGACACTAGCATGCTCCCATAGCCAAAGTTTTGTATCCTCCATATCCTTATTTTGGTTAGTTGATCCTTGACATTGAATAACATCCCTTCACACCAGTTAAACAAGGTAGGTTGCATGCACCTAAGCACCAACTCCAGATGTGGTCTGGTAATGCAATGGGGTGCTTTAGTACTTGCTATTCCACTCACAGTGTATGATATGGTTCGAATGGTGATGTCCTCAAGGGCATCAATAAAGAATATGTCCTTATCCCTTCGAGTCCTAGCTCTGCAATGCTATTGGATATAACCTTGCATCGTTTCTCCACTCATGCTTTGAACCCCTTCCAACACAACTAGAGAACCGCACCTTGATAAAATGGTGAGAAAGTATATGTCTAACTCTAGAGTGAATGATTCGGTCCCCACTATGAATTGTTGAGTGTCTACATCCCACTACAAAATAATTTGGGGCAACAGAAAGGGTTGGTTAGTCATATTAGGGATCATGAAAAACTTTAATAGACCACAATTCCTTAGTTCATTCAATGTTTTTTGATGAGCCATGGCCTGCATATCATTGGGAACATGCTCTCTTTCCCTCCACTCCACCATTGTTTCTCTTTCACCACAAAAATTTCATTATTAGATATGATCGCTATTAATAACAAGTTTCACTGTTAAACCCTAGCTAAACATGATTTTTGGGAGAAAAGAAGAAGAATTACAAATTTCTACCCTAACCGCATCCTTGAAATGCGCATTTCTCGACTCTAGTCAAGTACGATGCGTTTGCACCATGCGGATATAGCCTTCCAACCAAAAATTCATCGTTTCGTGCATGCGATTGGGGGATTTCCTCAATGAAACATAAAATTTTCCTAAAATACTACAACAACCATGAGAAACTCGTGCATAAATTGATAACAGAGGGGAAGAAATTATCTTACCTTACTTGGGAAGCTCCTTGCTTGGCTACTCTTTCTCCTCCTTTTCCTTTGACCACAATGCTTGGAAGTTCTCTCCTCCTCTCTTCTCCAAATCACATTGACCAAATGAGGAGGTATGTGCTCCTTTTTATAAAACATTTGGAATCTTTGAGAATATTCCTTTTTTAATTTTTTGGTTTGTTTGGGTTTTTTTCCTTATAATCCTTTTTCTAGTCACTTTTTGTAGAAGTATGTGGCATTTCCTTTTAGTGTTTATTTTGAGGGTCTCGTTTATGACGATGGGCCTAAGGTAAGTTTCGTCTTATTGGCATATAGGGGTAGGTCATTTCATCATCCTCATTGCATTTTTCCATATTTATGCCTTAAGTCTGACCCCGTCAACTTGTGACTTTAGCCACTTTCCTTTATGCATGTCGTCACTTAGCGGTAGAGCTTACTTGATCATGGATGCCCTAGTTTAGAACCTTTTTTCCTTTTTGGTATCCATGTAGTCATTTTTATTCTCTTTCAAAATCCCTCTTTCTGACCCACCATGACCTAGAATCTAATCCTTTTCTCCTCTTCTTTGTCACATTTCTGGCTATACCCCAAGAGGATTCCACCACTTTTATCCCTTGTGATTGCCACTTTTTATTAGCCTATTTTTTGCACGATCAGCCTTGGTTTGTTCATTCCATTGTCATCATCTACTTGGCCTATAATTTTGTTTCACTTGGTGTTTTACCCTTTCTTAGAATGAACTGCTAAGATGAGAGATCCTATTAGCCAACCTTTTGTCCTCTTTATGTCATGAGTAGTTCCACCGTGACCAGAACTAGTTGCTACCCATTATACCACTCGTTCTTCCAGGAGGAGTTTGCTATAAGCTCTTTTTAATTTTGTTAATTTAGAAAATTTTGTCGAGTGAACTTGTCTCCTACACACTCATTGAATTAATTGAAGGGATGTCTATTCAGTATAATTTTAACAGTTTTCCAGATTGATTAGACTAGTTATGGAAAAGGAATACTATAATATATTATGGCTAGAAGGTTCTCCCTTGTATAGTTTTATCTCTTTTCGAGCTTGGGGGACTAAATTTACAAAAAATGAACCTAAAAAGGTAAAGGGAAGGGAACATTCATCTCCATTAGTCATCAAAATGGCAGCATCAGTCACATCACCCTTGAACATGGCACTTCTTTGCATCATTATCTCACAGTTGGCTTTTAGCTTGCCTAGGATTCGTACCATAGATATGAGTCTGTCTACTCCTCTGGCTAGTTACTCTTCCAGTCCTATGCAGTGTGCTTCAATTCCTCCTATGTGTCACAAAATATCATGTGGTGGTAATTATTCATGCTGCCAAGTCACTCTTGTGTTGAACTGCTATGTGTTCAAAAGAGGTCTCAGCCTATGTCAGCCATATGCAGCAGTCTATTTACCATTTTAAGTTGGCCATCCCTGTGTCAGTTGTACTTCATTCTCTCATGACTTCATCCATATATGACATCATCCTGGTATGTTCCATGTCGACTTATGGGGGATACATTAAGGCCCTCCTTCTACGGATATACTCTTGTTGACTTCAACTCATTATCCAGGAGCTTTATCTAGGAACCACTAGTACCTTGGAGCTTGTAGACCTCAGTGGTAGGATTCCTTATGATTGATAGTGGGTTTACATCATTGGCTCCTGATTGGTCGAGTTCACTAGTGTTCGATGTTAGCTTATATATTCAGACTTAGTGGGTTGTACTAGGTACCTTGGGGTCCATTTTCCTCACTAGTGGATTCCCTCACATTTGTTACTAGTTTATCTCATTGACTAGTAATCAAATGGTGTCTACCATGCTTTGCATCATCACATCTAATTGTATTTCATAGATTTGTGCCATCAAGATTATGTCAAAGAATTTGGGCTAGGAATATTTTACTCTTATATGGTACCCTTCCTAGGTTGTGTTGGAGTAATGTATCATTTATGTACTTTAAGGGCTATTTTGGGGCACCTCCTGTCTGTTATGTGTCCATAGTCCTATTGATGTATACTGTGACATAGATCCACATTGTATTTGTTGGTGGATATGCTCTATATGCTGAGTCACATGGATCTACTATGTATTCTTCATGGCCATGTTTAGTATTTCATTTCATGGATCCGTAGTGTATGTTTTGGCAGCCATGTTCAGTATCTCTTTATGACTGAGCATGGGTAAGCCCACCTCAAGGATTTTATCAGCATAAATGAGACTTCAACATTTGGTGTCTTCGATTTTGAGTTGTTGTCTTTGTCTCCTCCCTTTTATTTTTACCTTTGACCTTTATTATAATGCATTTTGGCCATAAGTTACTCTTTTGACCTTATGCATTAGGGGGAATATGTTATTAGCCTATTTTTCTGCCTAGGGTTAGTCCCTTTGAGTCCCTACATTTTTGACCTTTTGCCTTGGCCTTGACTACTCCTTTTCCTAGTATTTCTCCCCAACCGCACATAGAGCGGCTTGTGAGTGCAGTTGGAACCTTCCAACTACACGCAGAACACATGTTTTGTGCGGTTATAACCAAGATTCATTATTTTTGTACCTGTAGTTGGGGGCCTTATTCTAGATGCTTAGGGTGCCTAGGAGATCATTTAAACTCATAATCTTATCTGACTTATTTGAGCTAGCTAGGACACATTATTGGAGAAGCTTCTTAACTTCTCTTTGTCCTAAGTATTGTTGAAGGTTTGAAGTGTCTACCTCAACATTGGCGGAAAACCACCCGGTCAGGACCTTAGAGAAGATCCTTTTATGTTTGGGATGGTGGCTCAGACTGGAAATTATGGGACCAATTTCCCTTAAAATAAATTATAAAAATGGATGGAGTATATAAGTATTATGCTCTGATATAGTTAAAACCAAAACAAATAGTACTCAAATGAAATATCTATCCCGGGAAAGCTTATCTGTAAATGTGATTCGAAAAGAATCTCATAAGCAACACGAAAATATAGATTGTCTTGTTATTATGAGGTTAAAGAAGATAATAATAAGTAATTTAATTAAATATTTAATTAAATTAGTTGATAAATTTGTCACATATATAATATTTCGTTGTTTATACATATAATATATGATTTCAATCACACATATCAGTATTGAAAAACATATGATTTCTTACAACACATATACGATAAATTAATCAAATAACTATTCAACTCTTAAGCAAAGCAATAATAAATAGATAGTAGTACCTGATATATCGTAACTCTGCTCACGAGAAAATGGTAGTCGTTAATCTTTCTATTAAGAGGAACTTAAGTTACAATAGTGCAAAAAAAAGTATTCCTTCCAAAATTCAGAACCTCTTCTCCTTACAAACGAAGGGGATTTATAGTCTCGAAATGAAATATAAATATAGCAAAGTAGAGTAAAAGCATGAAGCAATTTTAACAAATAACACTGAAAATAAACCAAAGAGACATTTTTAGAATTTTTTATAATAACATGACTAGGCCTAGGAAGAGGATTGTCATCCCATTTGCTGTTAGAGTTCATAAATATCTGTCACGGCCTTCAATTCAAGTGGAGTCTTCCGCTGAATCTGCGTTTGACTGATAAATATGGAATCCCTTAACGCTGGAAACATGTGGGCGGTGGTGTTGGATAGGCATCTGAGCATTAACCATTGGCTATGAGGCTTTACTAAGAACTGCCAATATAATTCTAAGTCAATTTTAGATAGTTGATCTATTATTTTGGCCCACTTTTTGGATGATTCTTACCACATTTTAGTGAGAAGTTTGATATCCGATAGAGCTCCTTTAGGATAGTTTGAAATGAGATTCGCCTTAAACAAGTTATCATTGATGGTTTCAATGAGATTGTTAGAGATATCCCTTACATTAAACATTGTTTCCTATTCATGCTTAAGGTGAATCTCCCATTCTCTGAAGACTATTTCCTTGTGCAACTCTTCTATCCTAGAGAGATTAGTTAATCTCCCATCAGCATTGTCCGTCCACATTATGAAACCTAGAATGTTTTCTTCAATATCATCAAAATACGTTATGAGTTCTAATAATTGGTCCACCAAGGAACTGGCTGTGTGACACAAATCATGAATAATGGCAAACTTCTGACAAAATACAATTTGTTGTTGAGCAAGGAGAGTATTTAACTATCCTGCTTCCTTTTTTTAATTTTGTTAATTCAGGTTTAAATTCAAGTTGTTCAATCATGTTTTGTAATTCATGTAACTGAGTATCTTGGTCCTACGAATCAGAGTCATGTTGGAATTTAAGGGCATTAAAACGATTATGGAGCTCAACAAGTGGTCCCTTCCGTTGATCAACAATCTTTTATTTCTTGACCTTGACACTCTATTCTAACTACACAATTTTGTCTTCCTTTTACTTTAATAACTGTTGTACTTAAGTGGCTTTGTCCATAGTTGGAAAAGCATAATCTCCCATGAACTCAGTGATTATCCCCAGTTCCTCTAAAGGAGTGGACAAAGAACCCTTCCATACTACTTCGAAAGAAGCGTTTCCAAGAACTAAAGCCCCTGACTGCTCGATTTTCCTTTTCTTCCTTTTCCTTTTAAGAACAACCATTTGTTCAGGACTGTAAAATATATCAAGGGGGGAATATCTTCAACCCTTAATACAACCTCAAAGGTTGGGAAGGCTAGTATAAGTTCAATGTCTTCAATTTCCAAAGGCTTATAAGAGGCCTTTATTGTAATCAGAGTTTGTTCTAAAATTTCAGAAGTATCTGGGACCTTCTCTTGTGAGGGAGTATTCAAAACTTTGGATTCCTTTTCCTTCATAACCTGGCTATACTATTCCCATATTTTCTGAAGCTTGGACCTTGGTAAAATACCTTCATTCTGAGAAGAAAAAGAAGAATCCCATGTCTATCTTGGTTGAGGTGTATCAGTAACCTATGTGGAATGAACAACTACAACCTCATCTTGACCTATGCTTTCCTGGCGAAGATTTAATGAATATATAGGTAAATGGGATATTGAATTAAGTCATTTCATGTGGATTCAACTACTCTTCTGCTTCTTTGGTACCCATTGAATAAGTGGAATTTTTTTCAAATAAGTCATCAAACTTGTCTAGTTCATGAAAGAATTGCCTGATGCTTGATTGTGCAGTAACCTTCTTGACAGTTTGATGGGATCATATTTTCTATTAGGGATAAGAGGAAAATTGAATTATAAGATAGAATTAATCTCAATGGTTACATGTTTGAAATTCTCCAAAGAATACACACCACAATGAAGAGGAAAAATAGGCCACATTTTCTTATTAGACTCTTCCAGGACTTTTGAAATGCCATTTCCTACTGACTGGTATGTTATCTCGAGCTAGAAGCTTTTCGAGGACATACATAGATAGGACAAGGGGATTAGCAAGAATACCAAAGACCCGAATGTAAGTAAACAACTCCTCACCAAACCAATTTCCAACCCAAAGCAAGTCAATTTCAGCTTTTGGAAAAATCCTAGGAGTTTCCTTGTCAATGATAATTTGATAAATAAGCAGCATAAATCTATGGAAGATTTTATAAAAGTGTGGATGATACTTGGAGTCCCAAAGGATATCATGATATATATGGATGGGGTTTGGGTCCTCTAAGGTCCATTTCCATCCCATAGAGGTGAAATCCATAGTGAATCATAGGGCATCCATTACATATACACTCATATAGAAAGGGGGAATTATGTTTTTCCGAAACTCTACGCTTACTTATAAAATTCATAATATGAGTGTCTAGGTTATGAAATAGTATATTTCCCGAATATAATATATATCCTTTTGAGGAAGCATTAATTAGTGGTGTCCATTGATTGAAGAATTTTTGTGTATTAGAATAAACAAAGAGCCTACATATCATGACAATTATTTGACAATAAGGCCCAGCGAGAGAGTCAACTACATACATACCATTTTCCTCACGCTTACTCTTGTGGGTATATATTCTCCATTCCCTAATGGGTTTTGAGGCATGATCAATGTTTCTCATGAATTTATCCACATAATATTTGTTATATTTGCACCGAGGTGGCGGAAAATGGTACATTGCACTAAAATTGTTGTCGTTGAATGAGCCAATAATTGTTTTCTTTTGTGTCATGAACTTCCTTTATGCAATGCTTAAGTTGTCAATGACCCATTGAACCATGTCCGTATAAGAAAGGATTTTGGGTCAAGCCACAATCCTATGCAAGAATGAATTCACCATAATATTGTAAGTGGCATCAGAGACTAGTGTTGATTCCTCGGCTATGATGGTTCTTTTTATGACTATGGGTGCTTCATCCTCAAATAATTTATAAATAGATTCCCAAGATACATTTCCAGCATCTAGAGAATAGATTGTTTTGGAAAGCAATCCTAGCGTATCGACGTTTTTAGTTGGACGAGCGGCTGATTGATGATGAGAAATAGGCTTCTTCTTTCCTTTGGTTTCTTTAGACATTTCTTTAGAGATGTGCTTGTTGGGACTAGCTTGTCATGAAAAACACAAGACTAAGAAATAAATTCTTCACCTGAAAGATAACAAATAGAGTAAAATCATGAAGTGGTTTTAACAAACAACTCTAAGAATAAACCAAGGATACATTTTTAGAATTTGTTATAACAACTTGACTAGGCCTATGAAGAGGAATGTCTGCCTATTCATTGTCGAAGTTCATAAATATCTACCATGGGCTTCAATTCAAGTAGAGTCTTCGATTAAATCTACATTTGACTAATAAGTATGGCATCCCTTAACACTGACAACATGTGGGTGGTGGTGTTGGATAAGCATCTGAGAATTAACCACTAGCTGTGAGGCTTGACTAAGAACTGCCAACATAATGCTAAGTCAATTTTAGATAGTTGATCTATTATTTTGGCCCGCTTTTTGGATGATTCCTACCACATTTTAGTGAGATGTTTGATATCTGGCAGAGCTCCTTTGGGGCATTTTTGAAATGAGATTCACCTAAAACAACTTATCATTAATGTTTTGATGAGGTTATTAGAGATATCCCTTACATTAAACATTTTTGTGTATGAATTCTTAAGGCGAATCTCCCATTCTTTGAAGACTATTTCCTTGTGTGATTCTTCTATCCTAGGGAGATCACCTAATCTCCCATCAGCGCTATCCTGTCACATTATGAAACTTGCAATATTTTCTCCAATATCATCAAATATGTTCTGAGATGTGATAATTGGTCCACTAGGGAACTGGTTTTGTGACATATATAATGAATAATGGCCAACTTATGAAAAAATACAATTTGATGTTGAGCAAGGGGAGAATTTAAATCTCATTCTTCCTTTTTGAATTCTGTTAATTTAGGATTAACTTTAAGTTGTTCAATCATGTTTGTAATTTTTGTATCTAAGTGTCTTGGGCCTGCAAATCAGATTAATGTTGGGCTTTAATCACATTAAAACTATTCTGGAGTTCAACAAGTTGTCCCTGCCATTGATCAAAGATATTTTTTTCCTCGATCTCGAGACTCTGTTCTAAATGCACAATTTTGTCTTCTTTTTCCTTTAAAAATTGATGTACTTAAGTGTGTTCTAGAATTTTAGAAGTATCTAGGACCTTCTCTTGTGAGGGAGTCTTCAAAACATGGGATTCCTTTTCCTTCATAACCTGGCTATAATGTTCCCATATTTTCTCAAGCTTGGAAATTGGAAAAATACCTTCAGCCTGAGAAGAAGAAAAATACCTTGTCTGTTTTGGTTGAGGTGTATCAGTAACCTATATGGAATGAACAAGTGCAACCTCATCTTGACCTATGATTTCTTGAATAATATTTAATGAAACAATAGGTAAATGAGATAGTTGTAATGCCTGGTATTGAGTGAATTGATTTATTTTCTATGGAGTCAATTTCTCTTCTGCTTCTCTGGTAACCATTGAATACGTGGAAGCTTTTTCAAATAAGTCATCAAACTTGTTTGGTTCATGAAATAACTGCCTGATGCTTGACTATTCAATAACCTTCTTCACAGTTTCATGTGGATCATACTATCTATTATGGATAGTAGGAAAATTGAATTCTAAGATAGAATTAATCTCAATGGGTGCATGTTTGAAATTCTCCAAAGTATACATACCGCAATGAAGAGGAAAAATAGGCCACACTTTCTTATTAGACTCTTTTAGGACTTTTGAAATTCCATTTCTTATGGTCTGTTATGTTATCTCTCGAGCCAGAAGTTTTTGTGGGACATAAAGAGAAAAGGCATGGGGATTAGTAAGATGACCAAAAACTCAGACGCAAGTAAATAAATCCTCACCAAACTAGTTTCCAACCCAAAGCAAGTATGTTTCGACGTCTAGGGAAATCCTAGGAGTTTTTTTGTCAAAGATAATTTGATAAATAAGCAACATAACTCTATGACAAATTTTATAAAAGTGAGGATGATACTTGGAGTCCCAAAGGATATCATGATATATATGGATGGGGGTCGGGTCCTCTAAGGTCCATTTCCATCCCATAGAGGTGAAATCCATAATGAAGCATAGGGAATCCATTACATAGGCACTCATGTAGAAAGGGGGAATTATGTTCTATGAAACTCTACTCTTACTTCTAAAATTTAGAATATGAGTGGATAGGTTATCAGATAGTATATTTCCCAAATCTAATATATATCCTTCTAAGGAAACATCAATTAGTGGTGTCCATTGATTGGAGAATTTTTGTGTATTGAAATAAGCGTAGAGCCTACATATCATGGAAAATATGTGAAAATAAGGACCAGTGAGAGATTTAACTACATACGTACCCTTTTCCTCACACTTATGCTTGTTGGGATCTCTTGTCCATTCCCTAATGCATTCTGATGCATTTTCAATGTTTCTTGTGAATTTCTCCACAAACCATTTGTTATATTTGCGTTGAAGCAGTAGAAAATGGTACATTGCAATAAAATCGTTGTCGTTGAATGAGACAATAATATTTTTCTTCTATGTCATGAACTTCCTTTCTACAATGCTTAAGTTTTCAATGGGCCATTGAACCATGTCCGTATAAGGAAGGATTTTGGTTTGGGCCGCAATCCTATGCAAGAATAAATTAGCCACATCACTGTAAGTGATATCAGAGACTGGTGTTGCATCTTAGGCTATGATGGTTCTTTGTGTGACTATGGATGCTTCATACTCAAATAATTTATAAATATATTCCCAAGAGGCATTTCCAACATCTAGAGAATAGATTGTGTTGAAAAACAATCCTGGCATATCAACGTTGTCAGTTGGAGGAGCAGCCTATAGCCAATGAGCAATAAGCTTCTTCTTTCCTTTAGTTTCTTTGGACATTTCTTCAAAGTTGTGCTTGTTAGGAATAGCCTATAATGAAAAGGACAATACTAAGTGTAACTGCTTCACCTGAAAGATAGCAAAGAAGAGTAAAAGCATGAAGTGGTTTTAAAAAACAACATTGAAAATAAACCAATGAGACATTTTTAGAATTTGTTATAACAACTTGACTAGTCTTGTGAAGAGGATTGTCCTCCCATTCGTTGTTGAAGTTCATAAATATTTGTCATGGGCTTCAATTCAAGTGGAGTCTTCAGCTGAATCTGCATTTTACTGATAAATATGGCATCCCTTAATGTTGGCAACATGTGGGTGGTGGTGTTTTGTAGGCATGTGAGCATTAACCACTAGCTGTGCAGCTTCACTAAGAACTGCCAATATAATTCTAAGTCAATTTTAGATCGCTGATCTATTATTTTGGCCTGCTTTTTGCATGATTTCTACCATGTTTTAGTGGGTAGTTTGATATCTGACATAGCTCCTTCAGGGCAGTTTGAAATGAGACTTTCCTTAAACAAGTTATCATTGATGGTTTCAATGAGGTTATTAGATATATCCCTTGCATCAAATATTGTTGCCTATGTATGCTTAAGGCGAATCTCCCATTCTTTGAAGACTATTTCCTTGTGTGATTCTTCTATCCTAGGGAGATCACCTAATAACCCATCAGTGTTATGCTACCACATTATGAAACCTACAATATTTTCTTCAATATCATCAAAATATGTTATGAGGTCTGATAATTGGTCCACCAAGAAACTGGCTGTGTGACACAAATAATGAATAATGGCCAAAATACAATTTGGTGTTGAGCAAGGAGAGTATTTAACTCTCATGCTTCCTTTTTGAATTCTGTTAATTCAGAATTAACTTTAAGTTGTTCAATCTTGTTCTATAATTATTGTATCTGAGTGTCTTTGCCCTGCAAATAGGTGTTGTGTTGGACTTTAAGGGCATTAAAATTGTTTTGGAGCTCAACAAGTTGTCCCTCCCAATGATCAACAATATTTTGTTTCTCGATCTCGAGACTCTATTCTAATTGCACAATTATGTCTTCCTTTTCCTTTAATAATTATTGTTCTTAAGTGGATTTGTCCATAATTGTGGAAGCATAAGCTCCTGTGAACTAAATGATTCTTCCCAATTCCTTTGAAGGAGTGGACAAAGAACTCTTTCATGCTACTTTAAAAGAAGAATTTCTAGGAACTAAATCCTGGGACTGCTCGATTTTCCTTTTCTTCCTTTCCGTTTTAACAATGAACATTTTTTTAGGACTGTAAAATATATCAAGTGGAGGATTATCTGCAACCCTTAATACAAACTCGGAGGTTGGGAAGGCTGGTATAATTTCAATGTCTTTAGTTCCCAAAGGCTTATCAGAGGCCATTGTTGTAATCAAAGTCTATTCTAAAATTTCAGAAGTATCTGGGAGCTTCTCTTATGAGGGAGTCTTCAAAACTTGGGATTCCTTTTCCTTCATAACCTGGCTATATTGTTCCCATATCTTCTCAAGCTTAAAAATTGGAAAAATACCTTCAGCCTAAGAAGAAGAAGAAGCCCCTTTATATTTTCATTGAGGCGTATCAGTAACCTGTGTGGAATGAACAACTACAACCTTGTCTTGACCTTTGATTTATTGAGGAAGCTTTAATTAATCTATAGGTAAATGGGATAGTCATGTTGCTTGATATTGAGTGAATTGAGTCATTTCCTACGGATTCAACTGTTATGTTGCTTGTCTAGTAACCATTGAATAGGTGGAAGCTTTTTCAAATAAGTCATCAAACTGGTCTAGTTAATGAAAGAACTGCTTGTTGCTTGACTATGTAGTAACCTTCTTAACAGTTTGAAGGGGATCATACTATCTATTAGGGATAGTAGGAAGATTGAATTCTAAGATAGAATTAATCTCAATGGTTGCATATTTGAACTTCTCCTAAGTATACATATTGTGAGGAAGAGGAGAAACATGCCACACTTTCTTATTAGACTCCTTTAGGAATTTTGAAATGCCATTTCCTACGGTCTGGTATGTTATCTATCGAGCTAGAAGTTTTTCTGGGACATACAGATATAATACATGGGGATTATAAATGCTACCAAGGACCCAGACGTAAGAAAATAACTCCTCATCAAACTAGTTTCCAACCCAAAGCAAGTCTATTTTGGCTTCTCGAGAAATCCTAGGAGTTTTCTTGTCAAAGATAATTTGATAAATAGGAAACATAACTCTATGGAAGATTTTATAAAAGTAAGGATGATACTTGGAGTCCCAAAGGATACCATGATATATATGGATGGGGGTTGGGTACTCTAAGGTCCATTTCTATTCCGTAGAGGTGAAATCCATAGTGAAGCATAGGGAATCCATTACATAGGCACTCATGTAGAAAGGGGGAATTATGTTTTCTGAAACTCTACGCTTACTTCTAAAATTTAGAATATGAGTGGCTAGGTTATTAGATAGTATATTTCCCCAATCTAATATATATCCTTATGAGGAAGCATCAATTAGTGGTTTCCATTGATCAGATAATTTCTATGTATTGGAATAAGCGAAGAGCCTACATATCATGGTAGTTATTTGACAATAAGGACTAGTGCGATATTCAACTGCATGAATACCCTTTTCCTCATTCTTATGCTTGTTTGTATCTCTTCTCCATTCCCTAACGGGTTTTGATGAATGATCAATATTGCTCATGAATTTCCCCACAAACTATTTGTTATATTTGCGCTGAGGCGGTGGTAAATGGTACATTTCACTAAAATCATTATCATTGAATGAGCTGATAATTATTTGCTTATGTGTCATGAAATTCCTTCTTGCAATGCTTAAGTTGTCAATGACCCATCGAACCATGTCCATATAAGGAAGAATTTTGGGCCTTGCCACAATCCTATGCAAGAATGGATTTACCGTATCACTGTAACTGGTATCAGAGACTGGTGTTGAATCCACGGCTATGATGGTTCTTTGTGTGAATCTGGGTCCTTCATCCTTAAATAATTTATAAACATATTCCAAATAGGCATTTCCAGCATCTAGAGAACAAACTATCGGAAAAAAATCATGGTGTATCAACGTTTTCAGTTGGACGAGCAGTCAATTACTGTTGAGCAACATGCTTCTTATTTCCTTTGGCTACTTTAGACTTTTCTTTGGAGTTACACTTGTCGAGACTAGCTTGTAATGAAAAACACAAGACTGAGCAATAATTTCTTCACCTGAATGAGGCTCCGATATCACTTCCCACCTCCACTTATATTCGTTATTTATTTAAATATGATTTAAGGAAAGTTTCCTATATCGTAACTTTATAATGTGCAGCTAATTTATTTCTCCAATATATTTCTTTCGATACATTGATGTGTGTAAACCCACACAATTCACGTTTTTACATTAATATTTGAAAGTCATGAATTTATTGTTTTCGATATTATAATCAGCCTCATTCATTACAGTTTCATTCTATCCTAATTCACCCTTTATGTTTCTCTACTATATTTTTCTTATATTAAATGGTGTAAGCTAGGTCTTCTTAACAATATGGAGACTAATGCAATAAGTGATATGGAGAAGTTGAATGGGGCCAATTTCACCCTATGGAAATCACAAATGGAGGATATATTGATTCTGAAGGACCATTTTTTGTCAATTGAAGGAGTGGAAAAGAAACCCCCAATAATGACAGATGAATCTTGGAAGTCATTGGACAAGAAGGTCATTGCATAATCCAGAAATACCTAGATGTCTACTTTAATGTAGTAGGTGAGAAGATAGAAGAAAGGCTATGAAATAAGCCGCATGATTTGTATGAGAAAACATGGCACCAAATAAAATATTCTTATTGAATAATTTATATAAACTCAAGATGAAGGATGGCACTTCAGTTGTATAGAATTTGAATGAATTCAATATAATTACCAATCAACATCCCTATGTTAAAATTGTTTTGGATGATGAAATAAAATACATCTTACTCATGTGTTCCATACCAAACAATTGGTAGAAGTTGATAGTAACTATGGCCACTTAAAAAATTGTTTGGACCCTAAGGTTTCATGATATCAACAGTAGTTTAGTGAATCAGGAGTTGTGATGCAAATCAATCGTGGAAATTTAGGGAGGAGAAGAACTAGCCTTAGTTGATTTCAGAAGGAAAATTGAACATAGTAGACAAGGGTGTTAAAAATAGAGAGGCAAATTGGAATCAAGAACATGAAGGCTTGTTTTCATTGTGGAAAACTAGGACATAAGAAAAATTATTGTTGGTTTTGGAAGAAGGAACACAAGAAACAAAAATCAATGAACACAAATAAAAAGTCAAGTAGCACAAATGAGGGTCATCCCATTGTTGTAGCTTTTGAAAGTGATGTCTTATTTACTGTTTCAATATAATAATAATGTTTATATACTTCCAACAATAGGATATATTGGGTACTTAACTATAGGGCATCGCACCATGTGACCCCATGAAAAAATAAATTTACTACATATGAAAAAGGTGATCATGGTAGACTACTTTAGGCAATAATCATTTTTTCAATATTTTTGGAGTGGGAAATGTCCAAATCAAGACAAATAATGCATAGAATATCTTTCTGAAATAAGTTATGGATGTCCCATAGATGCATATGATTTTGATTTCTATGGGATAATTGGATGATGAAAGTTGCTCCAAAACCTTTGGGAAAGGTGGCTAGAAACTTAGTAAAGGGTCATTAGTGATGACTAATGGATTCAAGATAGGAACATTCTATATAGTGAGGAAAAAAAACATAGATATTAGATGTAGTTTTAGTTGTAAGAGAAGGAATCTCAGTGGAGTTATGGCATAATCACTTGATCCACATGAGTGAAAAGGGACTAAAATTTCGTGTTGGTAAAATTGTACTTCCAGGTTTGAAATCCTATGAACTTGATCTTTGTGAGCATTTTATTTATGGTAGGAAATGACTACTTTTTCTTATGAGAGGTGGCCATGAAAGAAAAACAAATTTATTATAATTAATACACTCTAATGTGTTTGGGCCTACGAATGTTAAGTGTTTAGGAGGAGCCTAACATTTTTTCACATTCATAAATAATGTATCCAAGAAGGTTTTAGCCTACCCTATGAAAAGAAAAGGTGAGGTGTTTGCGATAATTGAACATTTTCATGTTGTTTTTGAAAAATAGAGTAACAAATTGCTCAATTTCTTGAGGACAGATAATGGCAGAGAGTATTGCTTCAATGCATTCAAGAATTATTGTAATAGGTTTAGCATTAAACATGAGAATATTTTCAGTACAATACTCCCCAATAGAATGGTATTGCAGAAAGGATGAATAACACTATCATGGAGAAGGTAAGGACTATGTTGTCAAATTATAGATTGGAAAAATATTCTACCCAGAAGCAGTAAGAACACATTTTTATCTCATAAATCACTTATCTTCTACAATGCTACAAAGTCACTTCCTAAAGAAGTTTGGACCGTAAGAAGGTAAATTATTCTCACCTGAAAATTTGTGGATGTGAAGCACTTATGCATATTCCCAAAGAGAATAGAATTAAATTGGATGATAAATCAAGGAGATTTATTTTTTGGGGATATGTGGATAGTGAGTTTGGTTACCATCTATGGGATCTAGTTAGTTAAAAAAATGTTAGAAGCAGGGATGTAATATTTAATGAATTATATATGTGTAAAAGGCCTAAAAGTGATATGGAGGTCAAGAAAATTGTTGATAAGTTTATAGAACAATAAGAAAATATCCCACCATTGCAAGAATATGGGTAGCCAATTCAACAAGAGGATGGAAAACAAGTGGAAAATGAGTGACAAAAGGAAGAATAAAACTCGATGCAAGCATTACAAGAGGTTCAACTAGAAAACACACCACCAAAATTAGTTGAAAAGTCTACTAGGCCTCATAAACCTTGAAAAAGGTATCCATACTCAAATTATATTTTACTAATTGATGAAAGTGAACCTCGGTGTTTCAGGATCTTGTGAAGTGGAAACAAGGAAAAAATGGAAGAAAGCAATGGAGGAAGAAATGGACTCTTTGTTGGAAAACAAAACTTATGAGTTAGTGAAGCCTCAAAAAGGAATAAATTCCCTAAAAAAAATGGGTATATATGATTAAACGTGAGGGTGAAGAGAAGAAGGAAATATACAAAGTAAGGTTGGCGGTTAAGGTATTATCCTAAAAAGAAGGTAATGAAGTTATAGAAATGTTTTCACCTATTGTTAAAATATCATTCATAAGAGTTATCACTATCCTTTTTGTTGCTTTAAACTTTCAATGTAAAAAATTAGATGTGAATAAAACTTTCCTTCATGGAGAATTGGAGGAAATTTATATGGAATAGCTTGAAGAATTCAAAATAGAAGGTTAAGATAAACTTGTCTATAGGTTGAAGAAGGGCCTTTATGGGCTAAAACACGCACCTCACCAATGGTACAAGAAAATTGATACATTTATGTCAGAACATGGCTTCAAAAGACTAGAGGTTGATCATTGTATCTACATCAAGAGGTATGCCAAAGAAAATTATGTCATGATATTGTTATATGTGGATGATATGTTAATTTTTGGACATGATAAGAACATGATCAATTCATCCAAGTGGCTCCAGACACGCTCAAATTCAGAAGTGGCTTCAGAGAAGCTAAAAAATAAAAGTCCTAATATTCAAATGAAACAAAGGCCAGATCATAGTGCTCGTTGCCTTGATTCAAAAAGTGTGAACATCACTCAAATCCGAGTTTGTATAGTTGAGATATGGCTAGTCAAATTTTTGGTCAAATTAGACAAGTGGCATGCTTAAGGAGGCTACAAATTGCCCAAGACCCAATGCATGCAATCCAACTCTCAAGAACGGGTGAAATTATAAGATAGATAATTTGGCTATGAACCCTTAAATTCAAAAAAATTGAAAATGAATAATGTGGGTAAAGGACCGAAAAATATTAAAAAAATAGGGGTGGTGGACTACCACTCCTCCACGCCCATTGTAGGATATTACAACATATAATAACAAAGATCAAAGCTAGGTCAATGGATCACCACCCCCACCGAACCTAGGTGATATCACACCAGTTATATGTATAAATAAAAGTGTTGGGTGGACTGCCCACTGGCGGACCCGACCCACACCCATCCACTCGACGCCAAGTGTAAAGGGTTAACGGAGGTGGCAGGGATTGAACCCACCTAGCCAATACGGCTGGCCCGCCACCTGAGCGCCTCCCCAATGGTCAAAAAAAAATTCAAACTGCTACGCCTTTTTAATATAAGTCATTAAATTTATGTGCCAAGGTGGGTCAGTAGGGTTGGAACCCCTGACCTCCCCAGGAAACTTGTGGTGCAAACAATATAGAAAATAGTTGTAGATTATGTTCATGCTTTTGGAGGACAAAAATATCCTCAGGGGAGGAATGATCTAGGTGGCTCCAGACATGCTTATATTCAGAAGTGGCTTAAAAAAAGATCAAAAATCAAAGGCATCATATTCATATGAAACTAAGAACAGATCGTAGTGCTCATTACCCTGATTCCAACGGTGTGAACGACATTTAAATCTGAGTTCATATGGTTGAGATATGGCTGGTCAACGTTTTGGTCAAAGTGGACAAGTGGCAGGCTTAAGGAGGCTACAAATTGTTCGGGACCCAGTGTTGGCTTATGGGGGCCTAACCCAGGTTCAGCGTTAGTTAGCCAAACAAATCCCTACACTACTAGCCCTTTCGGCATCAGCCCGCAAAGCGCAGATTGAAGTCTCCCCCTAAGCAGTATGGGGGGATGTTGGTACCAAGTTTCCACACCCTTGAGATGGATGTGATGTCATTTTATTCCCGCTATACCTGCCTTTGTCTAGGTTGCTTAACACTTTGTTCCACCCTTTAGTGCCTTTGTGAAAGGGTACAATCGTCTTCCACGCAACCCTAACCAAGGGCTGAAGTCCTTTCGCATTGCTAGGGCAATGAACTGCAATATCTTCCTAACTAGGCTAAGTGTCTTTATTATCAGATCTTAGTTAGCTTCACATAAATGGATGTTCCTACTTGCAGTTACTTATCCAACACAATTACATACATTTGTGCATTATATAAGCATTATAAGTGAAATTTATACCCAGTATAACAGATGCATAAATAGGAAATAAAGACGTATAAATTGTAGAATACTTCTTTTTATTGATACTTTCAGACAATTTCAGACTCAACCCACCCTACGCACTCAGTTCCAGGGGTCTGCACACTTAGCTACGGACTTCTAGGCCTCTACGCACTCAGTTGCATAGTCTCTACCTATGCTACAACCCAAAACTCAGACTTCTACTTCAAAGCTATCTCTCATACATCATATCTTCATTGGTCTATTATTCAATTAATCTATCTAACTACTTAGAGCGTAGCTCTATTTATACAATCCCATGGTCTGCAGACCATGGGTAGATCTTCTATAGCTTGCATTACATTTCCAAAATAAGGTCAAACAACCCTATAACTCTTTAACATCTACGCGCTCCGCGATCACAAAATGCGAA
>APFE030086289.1:0-18081 GCA_000404065.3 Pinus taeda
AGGGAAGGTGGAGAAATACAAAGCTCGGTTGGTAGCAAAAGGTTATTCCCAGGTGCTGGGAATTGATTTTGGTGATATTTTTTCTCCTATTTCCAAGGTAACTTCTATTAGATTACTTTTATTTGTTGTTGCTGATTGTGATTTTGAGGTAGAATAGATGGATGTGAAAACAACATTTCTTCAAGGGGATTTGGAAGAGGAAATCTACATGAAGCAACCTGAAGGCTTTGCGGTGAAGGGTAAGAAAGAACTGGTATGCAAGTTAAAGAAGTCTCTGTATGGGTTAAAACAGTCACCAAGGATGTCGTATCAGAAATTTTGATACATTTATACGGGGAATTGGCTTCACTAGAAGCAAAGCAGATCATTGTGTGTATTTTAAATTAATTGGTGACTATGTTATTTATCTAGTCTTGTATGTGGATGATATGTTGTTGGTTGGAAATGACAAAGAAATTATCCAGGATTTGAAGACACAATTGTCCTCCAAATTTGACATGAAAGATCTTGGTGCTGCAAACTATATTTTGGGCATATAAATTAAAAGAGATCGCACAAAGAGGAAGCTCTGGTTAAACTAGAGGAATTATGTCAAGACAATATTGTAGAGGTTTAATATGCAGGATCGTAAACTGGTGAAGGTTCCTATTCCTGTAGGTGTGAAGTTATCTATTGAACATTGTCCCAAGACACAAGAAGAGGAAGAGGGCATGTCCTGTGTTCCATATGCAAGTGTAGTCGGTAGCCTGATGTATGAAATGGTCTATACTAGACCAGACATTGCACATGCAGTGGGAGTATTGAGCAGGTTTATGTCAAAGCCAAGGAATGAGCAGAGGACAATAGTGAAGCGATTTTTCAGGTATTTTCCTAGCACTAGTGATTATGGTTTGTGCTACTAAGGAAAATCAGGATTGGATAGAGTGTTGGATATTCATGGCTTTGTTGATGCAGACTGGGCTGGAGATCTAGATTAGAGAAGATCTACAAGTGGGTATGTGTTTAACCTATTTGGAGGTGCAGTTAGCTGGATGAGTAAGAAACAATTTGTAGTGGCACTATCAACTACATAGGTAGAATACATGGCAGCCACTCACGCAAGCAAGGAAGCAATTTGGTTGCAGAGATTGTGTTCAAGTATGGGGTTAGTAGAGTGAGCTATAAGGATAGACTGTGACAACCAAAGAGAAATTTTCTTGGCAAAAGAACCCTACATATAATTCAAAGGAAAAGCACATTGATGTTTCGTATCACTTTGTGAGGGATATGATAGAAGACAAAAAGGTGTTGCTGGTAAAGGTGGACACTTTGAAGAATACTGCAGATGCATTGACAAAATCTATGAGCTCTGAGAAGTTCTCTTGGTGTAGAGAAAAAATGGGCATTGCAGGGCTAGATAAATGACTAAGCTCTCTTATGGCTCCATGTGGAAAGAAAACAAGTGGAAGAATGTTGGGTTGTGTTATATTCTTTCCACGACTAGCCCACGTAGTTAACCAGGGGGTTTAGAAGGGGTGCAGAGCCCCCCCTTCGTTGCACCGACTGTGTAGCGGGGGGATCACAAGGGGTTTGAGGGGTGCAGGTAACCCCACTCCATGGTGTCCAGGGTAGAACCCCAGAAAATTTTGTTTTTGGACCATTATTAGGTTGGGCGAACCTACCTATGGTTTTGTGCATGATTTTTTGCACATGGTTTTGGACGTGATGGTTTTTGTTCTATGGTTTTGGACACGATGGTTTTCGGTCCATGGTATTAGATGCTTAGGCATGTATAAATATGTATTGTAACATTGAAAGGAAAATAATGAAAAATCAAGCTAGTAGTCCTGGTTTTGGGATCCAAGGGAAAATCTTTGTGTATATGTGTTTTATGTGTTATGCTCTCGAATTGTTTATTTTCTGTGTTTTACAATTCGTATGTGGATAATTTCTATACAGGGTTAAGACCTACACAAATTTCTTGTAGCATTTTTTTTTGCATCGAATATCCAAAAATAGTAGAGGTAGAATGTTATTCATTAATGTAGGTCATGTGTTAATATATTAGGAGTTGTGTGGTGTTTATAACATAGTTATGAGATTCATTTGAATAGTAGTGTAATCGTTATGTGAATAGATCACAAGTTATTCCTCATTTTCATAGGAAGCTATTTACTTATAATAAAATGTCTGAGTTCATTTAAATTAACTTTAAATTAGAAAGAAAGCCCCGTCTTTTGAAGTCTTTTGAACTTGAGTGTGATGAATCAGGTAACATAGAAGAATTTATTTGAGTTGTCATTTAGTTTTCTTTTGAAGTTTTTCAAAATTGAATGTGTGAACTAGATAGAATAGAGTAATTAGTTTGAGTTATCATTAGTTTTCTTTTGCTTTATAGAACCTCGGGGATTACTTGTGTAATGATTTTGAATTAGGTTACTGTTAGCTTGGTTTGGAAACATCAATAGTGATAGTTGTGTGTTTTATTTTTGCATGAGTTTGAGTTAAATTAGTCATAGTTAAAAACATAATAGTGATTTGAGTTTGTAGAAAATAGATTTCGTTAATGATAATTTAGATTACTGTGTAATAAGATTGTTCACTTTAGCTCTTTTGAGTTTCATTATTAGATATAGAAGTTAAGAATTTTGTACTTAATTTCATACAAGATTTGTATATGGTAAGTTTGAATTTGGGTCGAAAGGCATTTCAACTCGAAGTTTACGAACTTCAGTTGACAATTTAATTTAGGGAATATAACGACTTATAAAATCCCTAACATTGCCCATTGCTACTACAACATCAACACTCCCTTCAACCAAGGAAAACATTCTCAATCACTCTAAGCTTGTCCTAGAAGTATGCCAACTTCATCGAGGGACAAAGGTTTTGTCAGAATTCTAGCAACGAGCTTGATTATACAAATACATAAGAGTATTGTTGCTTCTTTTGTACCATGTAGTTTGACCTATCATCATGGTCGTCTCCCACACTTTATCAAGAAATTCTGCAAGTAGCTTCTGAAGCAACACTTTCTTCACGACTCGCCAAACAACTTACAATATACTCTACTTCAATAGTGTTGTCAAATTTCTGCTCATCACAGTAGACCCCAAGTTGAATCATCATCCTGATGTACTTTTCCCATCTTCTGCATTTTCAACCCAATATGAATTAGTGAATCCATGTAGTTGTATGAGACATATCTCAATCCATATCCAATGTGCCATGTTGGTACCTCAACACATGTTGTGCCACATGCCTTTGGTCAACTTAAGCTGACTAGCTTGAATCCATCATCACATTTTCTTTTTGGTCACTCTTACTAGGTTCTCCCTCTAAAGCTCAAACAAATTCTACTGAGACAATCCATGTTATGAAACCAGCTCAAGAAAAAGATAGAAAAGATAGATCAACGCCTTAGAATTCAGCCTCTTCGAGGGGGAAACCTCCTTTACATTACATAAATGAAAAATTCTTCGATGATTCAATGACAAAACCTAGTTTCTATATATAGGAGTCTAAGGAGTCACAATATAACCCAGATGACCTAACAATAATAACATAAAGCCACAAAAATAACAATAGAGGGATTCTGCGGGGAACAGTAATAACAATATGGGGGCAATAGGGGCACAACAATATTAATAAGGGGTACAACTATAATAGTAATGGGGTAATCACTAGTATTATAGGGACCCAACAATCCAGGTTGTGCCCTCTACCACTCAACTTCATGAGATTGTATATCATGGGAATGGTCATGTACTTGTTTTCGATCATCCCAAATCTTTGAAGGATCATAATAATATGCTTCCTTTTGACCAAGGAATATCTCACCCAACTTTTTCCACATTTATAGTCCCAAGAAATAATATATCCAGCCAATATCCTTCATCCCAATCCTAGAGATCAAATCCCTTTGTCATGAATTCTCCCTCTATCATGGATTCAAATATTTCTACCATTTTTGCTCCCCCTGACAAGTGAGTGCTTCCACTTTCATCTTAAACAAGATCAACTAATATTTCTCAAATACCCATGCTAAGCCCAAGGTATATGCAAACTTATTTGCAATCTATGAACATGAGATACCCTCTCATGTACCTAAAAGTCCAAAGGTATTTCCTTGTGTTGGCCATGTGGGGCCTGACCTAGGTTTAGCGTTAGTTAGCCAAACAAATCCCTACACTGCTGGCCCTTTCAGAATCAGCCCGCGGAGCGCGGACCGAAGTCTCACCCAAAGCAGTATGGGGGGATGCTAGAACCAAGTTTCTGCACCCTGAGATGTTCGTGATGTCGGTTTATACCCTCTATTCCTACTTTCGCGCAGGTCACTAAGAATTAGGGCTCTGTCAGTCTACCCCTTTATTTTGGCCTTCAATACCTCCACAAAGGCATACGATTAACCTTCATGTAGCTTTAACCCGCGATCCAGGTACTTTCTCGCTACTATGACAATGTATTGCATAGGTTCCCATGTTATCTTAAGTGTTTTACTTATCTTACTAAACAATCATAGTTAGCACCATGTAAGCTTATATTCTTATGTGCGTTCAATTAACCAATATAATCACATATATTCGCACATCACATAAACATTGAAAATTAAACCCAAAACACACTATAATCAGATGCAGTAACAGGAAATAAATACACAGGATTTGCAGAATACTTCTCTTTATTGATATCTTTAGTTTAATACAAACTCTATCCACCGTGCAGAAACAGCTGCAAGGGTCTGCGCACTCAGCTGTGGACTTCCACCCTAGGCCTCTGCGCACTCAGTTGCAGAGCCTCTACCTACGCCAAGACCTGAAACACTTAGACTTCTCTACCAAGACTCCAAGACTTGTCTACGAACTCTAGACTGCTTAGATATTATTTACTTAGCTCCTTTTTATACAATCCCATGGTCTGTGGACCATGGGTGGATCTTTACAGCTGACTTTACACTTTACAAAATAAGGGCAAATAACCCTTTATGATTCTTGTCACCTTCACACTCCACGACCACAAAATGTAGAGACTTTACAACTTTATTACAAAATTGACCGAAAACATGGGTTTTAGTCCCAAAACTGTCCTTGGGGGAACCCGTTCCCAACACCTTGTGCACTTCTTCTTGACAATTGGAGAAAATGTATCCTCATATTCCTCTCCCTTTTCTTGAGATAATACTTGATTTCTAATTCTCTATCGTTGTGATATACCAAATGCTTAATCTTTTAAATCCACTTTGAGGTCATCACTAACCTTCCACAAATATTGACATAATGACATCCTTCAAACTTTCTAGCTTGCCTTCTCCCTCTGAACTAGGATCTCTTTTGGCCATCAGGTATAATTATAGATGTTAGTACAATTTTCCCCTCCAAAAATTATTGATATTAGGAGAATCCTCTTGTCACACATTTTTCTTCATTCTTCTAATACTTCCATCTACTGCCATATCCCTGACAACCTTCACAATGTACCTGCAATCTTCACTAGGAGGCCCATGGAAGAATGATTATAAACCAACAAAAGAAACAAAGGCAAGAGGCTAACTAATAGAAAATTAATAATAATCAAGGAAGAGAGATATAAAGTACTTATCTTTTATTAATTGTAGGGAAATGTCAACTCCCTCTTTGTTTTTTCCTCCTTGCAAAAATCATTGAAATCCATCTGCAAGTTCATCAACCTCACCCTCATCATCAACATGTTTCTTTCCTTCTTTGCATGAGCTAGGGTTTCTTCTTTCAGTGGAAACATTGGTCTATGTTTATATTTGGGGTTTTTATCCACAAACCTTAGGGCTTCCACATCCAAGATTTCTATTCTTCTAGAGTTTACAAACCCTAGATTTCCAATTTTCATGTACACCTTTTGTAATTCCAATATAATTTTTCATATTCAAATTTTTGTTATCATCATGGATCTAATCACTATCCCTTGAATAGAATTTGGAATTAATTACAAAATTCCATCATTCCATATCGAACTAGACCTCATACAATATTTAACACAATTTTTTAAAGTTTCCCAAACAGGCTTAAATGTCATTGAAAAAGCTTAAAGCTGACCCTGCAAGTCATATTTATAGAGTTTAGCCCCATACACAATCTCAATTCCTACTTTATAGTGATATTTTGACTTGTTCAAACCTCTATAATTCACAATGGTAAGAAATTTTTTAGGGACTAGAGATTAGCTCCCACTAGTTCTAGCTTCATAGGTAAATATTCAAGCCCCGAAGTTTCCTTTACAAAATCATTGTTAATAAATGTTTTCCACATATTTCGTAGAGTAAAGGATTTGGCCCTATTCTAAAAAAAAAGTTGGTTGTTCTTGTTTTTAGTCATACCATGTTAAAAGTAAACTTAATAACTTCAATTCACATCATATGTTATGCTTGAATTATTCAAACTATAGAATGACTCATCAATTATAATGGAATTTTTCCATATTCAAGAGTTTGACTTCGTGTCAACTGTAGGTATGTTCTCCATATGTGCAAAAAAAAGTGCATCACAAAAAGGCCCTCAATATTCCTTGGAAGCAGGCCTAGTAATCTAGAAATTCAACCTTCCATGACACTCCTTAAAGCTAAATATGAGCAATCTCAGATGATCTATTAAGATTACAACACACAAAAAGTAGAATATATCATTTGCAATTGATATCTATAGTTATCAAGATGGAATTATTATTCATCCTTGAAGCTAAAGGAAATAAATGGTCGAATAATTTCCATCAACCATTTTTTTCAAATCATCCTAGATGATATCAACATGCACCATCACGTGCTAAGAATAATATATGTCATCACCATTTGTAAGAAGCTACAAATTGATGGAATCCAAATTAGATTTCAAAACATCTTCCTCCCAAGGATCCTCCTGGCCATCTTCTGAGGGTTTTCAACTTCTGCTCAATCAATCTTGAGGCCTTCCTGAGGTCAATTTTGATTCTCTAGGAACCCTATCACAATATTCTATAGGTTCATCCCTCGACCAGAACAATGTGTTTTGACAAATTTTCTTCATAGTCAAAGCCTAGGAGGATACTTGGCCTCTTTACAAGGATGATTGCTATAAGCTCAAGGTAGATTCAACCATGCAAACTCATCCATGTTTTCATGAGACTTCTTTATGATCCAAAGTCAAAATGTGATCCCAAGAACCCCCTATATTCCATTATGAGAGAGATAGCCAAGATATTGGATAACCTTTTCAAGACAATTTTTTGAAATTGTTTACTTTTCAAAGTGTTGGGTGTGGAGCCTAATTATCTTCCTAATCCATAGGTTTTTGTTTTAGGCAAATGTATGCCCCAAGAAGACTAGGGTTCGAGGGCTAGCGGGGGTCCAAGGGCCAATGACCCCTCGGCGAGGGTTCAAGGGAAGTTCCCTCGAAGCTAAAAATAGATGTAAAATTTCCTTGAAAAATATTGTAATTTCATAGTCAATTTGGGCCATTAATTAGGAAGATGATCTAACAGTAGAATTTATGTTTAATTTAAGGTTTTTTTCCCTAGAAGACAACCCCTCGATTTATATGAGCGAATTATATTGTGGCTATGTACATGTGTATTATGAGCGAGAAAGAGAGAGGATATTATGTGAGAGTGAAGGGGAAATTACAACAGATCTATTGTAGGTTTTATCTCTTTATTTTTCTGGATAACATAAAAGGAAAGATTGGTTGTTTATCCATGGATGTAGTCCAAATTGAGTGAACCACATATATCTATGTCTCTCTTGTTTTATGTGTTTTCTATGTTTGTGTTTATGCAATATTTTATGTGTTCCATTGCTTTGTAATATAAAATTTCTAACACAAAGTTGACTCTGATACCATGTTGTTTTTTCATGATTTTCTACACTGATAATTATTTCCAATGATTTGTTCATTAGTTTATCTTATATCACATTCATCATTAAACAATTATACATAGCAAATATCATGTTGTAGATCTAACCCGGAAATATTATAGATCCGATATGAAAATATAATATAATGCAAATAAACCCAAAATAATATGAAATGACTCTTTATTGATCAAACCCTTAAGGTAGGGCAACACCATACATTCACTCCTTAAGGAAGGAGAACACTCCACAAGCCATGTGCCTGTACATACAATAATCCTTCACACTTCCTTCACTTGGAGTCTCTAGCCTTTATATAGGCCTCATACATACAATACCATGGATCATTACTGTGGTTCCCTCATACCATTGACTAATACCATGGCCCATTACATTATTACTAACTACTTGTGGTCCCTTACATGATATGGGTTAACCACCTTATTTATTACTATGGCCCATCCTATTATTAAATTATTATCTTGGGTACCTCCCTTGGTACCCCATATTATCCCCCCTAGGTATATAACATTCCACCCCCCTAAGCATGTTTCGTTCCCGAAACATGGGAAGAACACAAATAATAAGATCTACTCAAAAGAGTAGTCCACTGATACCATGCACATGCATCTAGCCATCCAAGAGAAAGTTGAACCCTCGATCTCGCTGGTGCCTCGCTTGCTTGAGATGGAAGTTGACCGTGGCAGCTCTTCTGTTTTGATGTGTAGTAGGTGGATCTTCGCTCCTCGCTATCCGTCATATGGGGGTTTTTTTCATGTGACTACTTGGTTTCCATCTTGATGGTTGTCTTGCAGGGTGATGTGGGTGATGATATGTTGAAGTTTTAACCCACGATGGCTTTTGCTTGACTTCACCCTGCTGTGCTGCCTGTTGTGGCGTCTTCTTTTTCAATATGACTTCAACCACTGAATCCTCCTCTGATGTATCAGCACCTGTAACCTTTTCTGCTTCAGCCTTTGTTTGTGTCTGATTGTCAACCATCAACTGCTCATCATCTGATATGTCAGACCCTGGAACATCTTCTGCTTCAGCCTCCTTGGACTCTACCTGTTTATTAATAGAACTATCCTGTAATGTAATTTTCTTCTTTTTATACCAAAGCTTCAGGAATTTCTTTTGTACATTAATATTGATAGTACCTACTGAATTCCATCCAAGGGTATCCCAAAACAACATCTATGTTATCCATATCTGAAGCATAAAAATCACTATGCAACACATACTTATCCATAGAAATCTTCAAATCCTTGTACGCTTGAACATTCTCATCGTCAACTTGCGTATTTTCAATGTGTTTTGTTGGGACTTGCAATTTTTTTGCCAAGTTGACATTTATGAGATTTTGCTTGCAACTCGGATTTATAGACACAATTATTTTCTCCTTCTGAATCCATCCATGAACCTGCAATAAGGATATACCAGTAGGAAATAGCCCCACATGTTTCTTCTTATCTTGTTTTCTGGCATGAGACCATCTGTCTAAAAGTAATTTTTCAAATTCTTCATCGAGCAAGATGAGACACTTCTTTTGGTTAAGTAATCCCCACCATGTGGCTGCCTCATCTTTAAAACTAGTCGTTGCCACCCATTTCCAATTATATCTAGATAACCTCTTGTATCTATTTATGTGTTCTACAATAGTAGGACCATCATCTTTCCCGGTAAATTGTAGAGTCGTCATGAAGAGGGTTTTGAGAAAAAATTCTATGACTTGGCGAAAATTTGAAATTGTCACAATTTCGTCAATATTGCTCAGAATCTCTATTATAACCTGTTTTTGGAAATGTAACAACCATTCTGCATCTGCCCATGAGATAGAAATCCTGATCCAGGCACTAGAATTCCAGATCTGCGCTGCTACTCTCCCGCCGTCACCCAAAATTTCTGAAAAAAGTGCTGATTTTAAATCAGCGATATCTCTCTCATCCGGACTCCGATTCGACTGATTTTTTTTTTTATTTAGGTTTTTTTCACAAAGATTCCAGATCTACAATTAGATCTTATAGATCTTGCACCAGGACGTCTAGATATGCGCCGCAAATTCGCTGCCCCAAAAAATTGTCTCCAACCCTACTAATTTTTAGATCAGCGATATCTCCTTCATCCGGACTCCGATTTGACCGATTTTTTTTTTGAAATCAACTATTTTTCACAAGGAATACAGATCTGCAATCAGATTTTTCAGATCTTGAACCAAAAAGTACAGATCTGATCTGCAAACTCGCCGCCCTTGAAACCCTGCAAAAAGTAAAGTAAAAAAAAATTCCACTTTTGTGCCCAAGAAAGTGCTCTGATACCACTTGTTGTAGCTCTAACCCAAAATGATATAGATCTGATAAGAAAATATAAGATAATAGAAATAACCCAAGAATAACAAGATAGAAATAGATAGAAATGCTTCTTTATTGATCAAACCCTTAAGGTAGGGCAACACCATACATTCACTCCTTAAGGAAGGAGAACACTCCACAACCCATTCATACAAGAATACTTCTCTTCCTATCTCTCCATGTGGAGTCTCTAGCCATCATAACCATGGTTTCCTCATACCATCAACTAATACCATGGGCCCCTTTCATTATTATTAACTACTTGTGGTCCCTTACATGACATGGGTTAACCACCTTATTTATTACTATGGCCCATCCCATTATTACATTATTACCTTGGGTACCTCCCTCGGTACCCCATATTACCCCCCCTAGGTATATAACAGAAAGATCATGTTACAGGATCATGTTTTGCAAAATTTGTTAAAATTTCCAGACTAGTTTCCAGATATCAAGACTACTCAACGGTTTCTTGGATGTTTAAACTATATCAGAAATTTCTATGCAAAACAATTAGTAGATACAAAGGTCATACAACAAAGGCTCAAGCAAAATGCAATATGGACAGAAGCCATGACAAAAGCAGTCAGAGCTATCAACGACAAAATCAGATCTCTTCCTCCTCTTGCATTACCCCAAGATAACTTTCCCTACATTTTAGAAACAGATGCTTCTAATCATGTATGGGTTGCAGAATTGCTACAAAGACAACATAAAAAGGAGGAAGTATGTGCCTATACATCAGGGACATTTTCAGATACTGAATTAAAATATCCTTCCCCACACAGAGATTTTAGCAGTTAAGAGAGGCATCAAGAGATTCCATCTTTTCTTGAAAAGTGCCCATTTTACAATAAAACATATCTCAAGCATATGAAAGGAATGATTGCCAACAAACGTCTGTTAGAACAAGGAAATTTGAGGATTTTGAGATGGGCATTAGGTTTGATGGATTTGATTTTGAAATCATATACAAGTCCGCTAAAGAAAACTACCTTGCAAACATACTTACCAGAAAAGGTAGTAATCCTACCCAAGAAATCAAAGTTTTTGAAACAGGTGAAAGCTCTAAATCCAGGGAACAAAGATTCCAGATTGAACTTTGTTCAGATTGCAGGCATGAATTATGTTGGGAATCTCTAGTCACTAAGATCAAATAACTTCCCATAGAGGCTCAACAAATGATTTTGTTCAAATGGTATAATTCTCAGAATGGAAGACTTGCATATGACATCAACTGGAACTTAATAAATAATATCCATATTTATTTTGGCCATACTGGAAATTTACACATTGCTTATATTTATGACCCTGTTATCACATGGTATGAATATTATGGCATACTCCAGTTTACTCAGACACACAACGAGATTCATGTTTATATGTATTGTGAAGATATAATGAGCAATTACAGGTCTTGGAGCCCTTGGCTAGAAGTCTTGTTCTATATGTTTTCTCCCAGAACATCTGAGGTCAAGAATCTTTCTGCAAAAGCTATGATTAATCTTCTCAGAATTGAATTACAGGAAGGGGCATTGGCTTACAACATCTTTGGATTTAGTTTATCTCGCTGAGTTACAACAGTCAACCTCACTTCTCAAAATGTGTTCCATTTGGCTGTAGAATTTTTTGGAGATACCTGTCTTCCAGCTTATCAGCAAGATCATCATTTCATGTACAGTCCTTTCTACGCTTGTCTTGGACAATTTGCCCCTCACTGGCTTGATCAAGTTATTCCTGGGGCCCAACCAACCCTCCATGAAGACTCTTCTGAATCACTCCAGCTGGATAGCTTGATCTGCCGAGGTAACTCGCTTCCCTCTTGTGTCTTTTTCTATCCCATCGATTTGCTCTTATAATCTCTCGTTGGAGCTTCAACAACCACAATTAGATCCTTATTGATAGCTAAGATCATCTTAGACTTGATCCATGTCATTTTCTAGAAGTCTCTGGAGTATGAGTCGATCTCCTCAATTAATTCACTTTAATTAATCAATTTTCCTATGTTAGACTTAGGCATTTTTAATTATTGATCAATTAATTTAATTGAGTGGTCTCTAAGTGTTTTCTCCTGAAACTTTTTATGGATTTTGGAGATCTCGTGTTCCTTAGTCTCTTAAATAGCAATTGAAACTAAAACACCTGACCGATGCTACCAAATCAATCAAAAACAACCCTCACCTCCGGATTTCTAATATGTGCACAAACATCAAAACCTTTTATCCCTTCATGCAAAATGTGAGCCTTGACATTTGTGGAAGATCCTTTGTAGGTCTTTCCAAACATACATTTCACCTCCATTCACATGAAACCCCACCACCCATTTGTTGGAGCTTGTTAACATACTTCCAAAGAGGATAGTATTCTAGCTGCGTGTTTGTTTTTGGAGCTCTATGGGTAGTAGAAATGACACTTCGAGAAGCCACAAATGCTTAAAAACAGTGTATACATCTACTCACCAAATAAATCTGCTTCCCATACCCCCGTTCTTGATGCCCATAATCCTGCTTCCCACACCCCCGTTCTTGATGCCCATAATCATCCTCTAGTTGGGAATACACCAAAACATGCTCCCAATACTCCAAAACACAAGTAATGGTCGCTGCCACTATAGTAAGCTCTTCTTGCTGAAGAAAGTGTGAGGCATGAGTGAATGAAGTACTTTATAGAAAAAGAGTGCCGGTTAGGGTTAATAGAAAATTCTTAAATTTTTTCAAATAAAATAAATTTAAAAACCAATTAATTAAGTATAGGGAGTGATTCAATATGTTTTTTTATGGTTAATTAACTGTTTTTTTGGCCACCTAATGATCCCACACCCTTTTTGGGCACTTGGACAAACCCACACAGCAAAATAAAGGATGTGGAAATGGCTCAATTTTGCATTGAAATGGCCAAGAAACACTGCTAGCCATACCATGTGCCATTCCAAATCGGAAAACATTGTTCGGTATGCCCAGTGGCATTTCCAGGCCATAGCCTTTCAGTGTTTCCAGCTGTTTTGGGCATCGGTATGCCAACCAGGGGCATTTCATGCAACATAGGTCCAATATAATATTTAAAAAAATAGTAGCCTGGTAGAGATGAGATGTCTAACATCTAACATATGTGCTTATAAATCAAAATATTAAAATAAATTAAATTCATACCAAGCATTAATATATATAGAGAGGGGCACACACACAAACTGGGTAGATCCATTTTAATTTGGATCTTTTATGAATCAAAATATTTGCATCTCAAATTCTTCTTGATCTTTTTTGGTGGTTAATAGATCCGGAGTTAAGATAGATCTACTACACTAATACTTAAGTAAGTAATTGTTAAGTTATGCAAACTGATTTTTAGTTTCAGATTTTTATTATCTTTTTTTTAAATATGAATTGAATTGTATCAGTGTAAAGGGTAATTATGTTGTCTAGAAAGCACAGATTTTTTGAAGCTATTTTCTCTTCTATTGAGATGGCTAATTGAGAGTACTGTATATGATACTATCAATAATGGGAGTATTCATACATAAATAAAAGAATTCTTCATCAAAAAGAAAAAACGGAAAGCAAACTGCAAAGATTTAATTTGAGACAAACTATGAAATGAAAAAATCTTCAATGGCATTTTCATGTATGCCATACAGAAATTGTAGATAAAAGTGCAAGGCATATGGCAAGTACCTTAGAGATAGACCAATTCAAATAGAAAATAAAAGAACTGAGGCTGTCAAATTTAAACCCCACAGAAGATGTTAAAAAGTAAGGTGATCAAATACAATACCAGCATGTACTTCAGATGTAGCGGCAGCAGTAGCATCAGCTAAAACTATAACAGGGAAATAATTATGTGCTACAGCATCAAAGACAGTCTGCCTGATACAATTTGGAGTTTGTACTCCTGCAGCAACAAACAAACAAGCATATAAGTTTCTAATGATCAGTCTAGAGTCTAGAGGTACAGACAAATGAACAGTTAGAAATAATCTTCCGAATGTTTTGTGATTTAAATGAAAACTCAGGTTCATCTAGAATATATATATATATATAAAAGGAAATGTTATTAACTGTCCAGGTGCTTTTTTATATTTCATGAATAATAAACAAGGTAGTGTAGTCAGAGTACATGTAATGACCCATTTATTATTATAAACGAAATGTGAATTATTAGCATGCATATGATAGCTACATATGCATGCATCGTTTGCACTGCACTAGTATTCATATTAAATTATGAAGAATTTCCAAGCATAGGATAAAATTGTTGAAAATACTAAATAAATACTTAACTTACAAAAATATGTAGAATTGAGGCTTTTGTGATCCATAACAATTATAAGAAGAGTTTCGACATAAATCACATATAGAAAACCTTTGTCGACGCGTTTGGAACCAACTAGTGTGGTTCATCGTCAGGACAAGTTGAGGAGTCAGATCATGGCCGCACATTAAATAGGGAGAGTAGACCTTCCCAACAGCTAGGTTGACTAGGTTGACCATCAACGGCTAATGGTGTTGCTGCTGGTTGCCTAGGTCGTCGTTTCATACATCTCTCCTCCCCGGTTTTGCCTGATTTTGATAATAATTTTTCCAATAATAATAATAATATTTTATATAATAATAATATAAAATATAATAATAAATAATTATGTAATTATAATAATATTAATAATATGTAAGTGATAATATTAATAACTTTGATGATAATTTTTCATATAATTAATAATCATAATAAGAATAGTATGATATAATAATATAATTTTAATATAATAATAATGATAATATTTGTTAAATAATAAATAATATGATTAATAATGATATAATGTATAAAATAATGATAATAGAATGATAATAATAAAATAGTAATATATAATATAGTAATTTATATATTAATATAAGATAATATTTGTTATAATAATAATAATATAATATTAATATGATATATCAGAAATAATAATGAATAAGATGATAATTTAAATGAATAATTTTAGTAATAATAATAATAAAGATTCTATTAACAATAACTTTAATATTGAATTTTCTTTTGAGAATAATAACCAAAATAATGAGGTTATGAATCTGAACAAGAATTTTCTTCCCCCTCCTTCCCGTAATAATAGAGTTGTCAACTTATCCAGTTTCTCTTTTTCCCCTTCTGTTTTCAGGCTTTTAGGCAAAGGTTTAAACTTTGCCCTTGCCCCTAGAAAAATCCCTGTGGATGGCATTATTTGCGACGTAGAATATGGGATTAGAGATCTTTTGGATAATATCAAGGACATTATTAGGCAGGATTGTGTTGTTGTCCTCAGAAAGGCTAAGCCCCCTCGGAAGAACCTCAGCGATGAGGAATTCATTGCCCTTAAATCCTTAAACCAGAACAAAGATATCGTTGTTCTGAAAGCTGACCAAAGAGGAGTTGCGGTCATCCTTAACAAGGATGATTACTGCAAGAAGATGTCAAATCATCTTTACAATAGTGGCAGTTATAAAAAACTGCCCAAAAACCCTCTTAAGAAAATTTCTAGGGCAGTGGCTCTTGCCATCAAATCCAGTAACTTTGTGAGTTCCCTAGGCCATAAACTCATTGAGAGCAGCAGTCCCATTACTCCTAGGATCTATGGGTTACCGAAGATTCACAAGGAAGGGGCCCCCCTGAGGCCTATCGTCAATACCATTGGTGGTCCGACCTACCTTCTAGCTAAGTTCCTTGCCCTTAAACTTAAACCCCTGGTAGGCCGTACAGAGTCCTTTGTAAAAGACTCTGCATCCTTCATTAAAGAGCTTAAGGACATAAAGCTTAACCCCGAGGACATTCTCGTCAGCTTTGATGTGGTCTCCCTTTATACTTAAAGGAGGCTTTGGAAGTGATTTATCACCTAACAGATCCCGATACCGTCCATCTGGTTGAGATTTGTCTCACTTCCACTTTTTTCTGTTTCAAGGGTGAGTTCTTTGAACAGACCTGTGGTGTTGCCATGGGCTCACCCCTATCCCCTATTGTTGCGAATCTTTTAACGGAAGATTTTGAAGCCAAAGCTTTAGCCTCGTCCCATTTCCTACCCAAGCTTTGGAAGAGGTATGTAGATGACACTAATGTCATTTGGTCCCATGGCAAAGAGGAGTTGGATCTCTTCTTCAATCACCAGTCCTCCGCCATTAAGTTCACCATGGAAAAAGAAGTCGATGGTTGCCTCCCTTTCTTGGACATTCTTATATCTAAGAATAAAGACGGTTCCCTCTCCCACTCAGTGTTCCGTAAGAAAACGCATACTGAGCAGTATCTTCATGCCAATTCCCATCATTTCCCCATGCAAAAGTTGGGTGTTCTTAACACCCTCGCTACGCGGGCCCTTAGGATTTCTGATAAGGAGAGCTTTGATAAGGAGAAATCCCATCTCCTTAATGTCTTTGTGGAGAATGGCTATAGTAAGCGCCTAGGGTAGAAGGCTTTCCTTAAAGCCTCTAAAAATTCGTTTTTTAAAAAGGAACCTAAAGAACGCCTGCTAGGTGTCCATCTTCCCTATGTCCAGGGAACCACGGACAAGATTGCTCGTATCCTTAAGAGGTATAATATTTCCTCAACCTTTAGGCCCCTCAACACCATTCGTAAATCCCTTCGATTAGTGAAAGATCCCGTTGACTCTAAAGACATGAAGGGTGTCTACTTGATCCCTTGTTCTTGTGGGGCCCCCTATATCGAGGAAACAAGGCGCTCCATCCATCAAAGGATCAACGAACATGCAGCTGACCTAAGACATGGGAGAACCAAGTCTTCAGCGTTAGCAGAACATGTGGAGAAGACCAAGCATCATGTTTGCATAGAGGACGCCGAGGTTATTGCCAAGGTGGTGCAGTTCCATCACCGTAAATTCAGGGAAGCTATTGAAATTGAAAGAAGGCCGAACAATCTCAATAGAGATGACCGCTGGAAGATCAGTGGTTGTTGGATCACTGCCCTTTCTTCTTAGTCTTGCCTTCCTTTCCCCCTTCCCCCCCTCTTTTTTTAACATTTTCTTGCTTTGGTGATTTCCCTGATCCTTCTCTTTTGAGCCTTGTCTTTTCCGTCCTCCTAGGGTTTTTCCTTTGGTTTAGTTGTTTTACTAATGGTCCTGTTCTTGACATTCTTGCTTTTAAATTCTGTCGCTCATTCCAATTTTTTTTTTCCTAGCTTGTTCTTTTAGATGGCCTATCCCCCCTCCGCCCCCCCACTTTTTTTTTTTTTTTTTTTTCTAGCTTTTGAGACTTCCCGGATCCTTATCTTTTGAGCCTTGTCTTTTCCTCCTCCTAGGGTCTTTCCTTTGGTTTAATGGTCCTGTTCTTGACATTTTCGCTTTTAAATTATGTCGCTCATTCTATTTATTTTTTCTTGCCTTGTTCTATTAAATGGTTTTTTTTTGCGGTACCATAAGATCAATATAAATTAAATCTATATTATTATTAAATCAATATTAATATTATTAAAACAAATATTATTGATATTAATTCCATAAATCGATATTAAAAAAAACCTAATAAGTTGATTTAATAACCTAAGATTAATATATAAATTTAAGTGATTAATTAAAAAGGAATTAAATAAATTATTTTATTAACCAAGAAAAATTCTCTAAAACCACCCTTGACCATTAAATTGTAATATTATGAATTCAATATTATTAAATCAATATCTATATGACTAAATCAATATTATTAAATCCATATTAATATTATTATTGATAATTTTAATTCCACTAAAACAATATTATTAAAAATAACCCCCTTTCACTTATCCCTAATAACAATAAGTTAACCTAAATAATACTCCATAGTAATTTTAATTGTTTAAATAAAATATTAATGAATTAAATATATTAACTTAATAAAGAAAATTTTCTAAAATACTTATCCCTAATGATTTAAATAAATTAAT
>APFE030086291.1:0-102209 GCA_000404065.3 Pinus taeda
TATAGATGCAGATTAAGCTGGAAGCATGGATGACAGAAAAAGCACTAGTGGTGGTGCATTCTTTATGGGTTCCAGATTAGTATCTTGGTTCATCAAGAAACAAAGTTCTATTGCCTTATCTACAGCTGCAACAGAATATGTGGCTGCTGCATCTTGTTGCAACCAACTCCTTTGGATGATGCAAACCTTGCAGGATTATTAAATCACATGTACTCCACCTATCTCCATCTTATGTGATAATACAAGTGCAATCAGCATTTCAAAGAATTTAGTCATGCATTCGAAGACCAAGCACATACCTATCAAATATCATTTTCTTCGGGAACCAGTGCTGGAACAAAATTCAAGTTGGAGTATGTTCCCTCTAAGGAACAAGTTGCTAATATACTCACCAAACCACTGCCCAGGGAAACATTTGAATGCCTTAGACAGAAGCTGGGAGTAGTTGATGCTTCATCTTGCTATTGAAACTTTTATGTTTCAGAGAAAAGTTATTGTACGCGAGTTGGATGAGGAGGATCTGCGTACATACGCTGGTTTATGCAGATACAGTCACATATATTGAGGTTTAAAGGATACCAGTAGGGATAGACTTTGGTTGAAGATAGTCTGATATGGGTTTGACAGAGACCATCTGGCATAGGTTCAGGGGGAGCAGATAATCTTCTAATGGTGCATTGTTGGCATTACCTTAGAAGCTTTTTGTTCAAGTTCACAACTGTTGTTGGTTTCAGGTGGAACTCATGTAGAGGAAGAACAAAAAGAGAACATGGTTGCTGATCTGAATAATGATTGACAGATGTTGCTGATAGTAGTTATTGATGAATTTCATAGTCTTGCTCTATATATTTCGTCTCTATGTCATGTATATCTTCTTTTTATCAAGGTCATGTAACGGCCTATTTTGGTTTCCCCACTATGCCTGGGATGAATGATGTAATGTAATTGGTTGTCTTTGATGTATCCCCACTTGGTTGGGTGATGGATGTATGTATATAGTCTTTTTGTGATAAGAAGGTCATTTATGATGTGTAAGTCATGGTTCTTTTTAAAGAAAATCTTTTTGCAGATCTTGCCTACAGTTAGGGGGAGCATGTTCAGCACATCAGAGCAGAGATTTCAACATGTACTCAGAGGGAGCACAACCCTTTGCCCTTGATGACAAAACGGGAGAATGACTTTTAGGATCTTGGGGTTGCCATCAAGTCCAAAGGGGGCGATTGTTGGCATTATTGCATAGGTTTGGCGCCATGGCACAGGGTTGTCCTTGATGGCAACTCACTCTGATGACAGATCACATTTCAGGCTCTTAGAATGAAGGACATCATATATACGCAGGTTCACCTTAATGAAGCCACGTATACACGTGGGTTAGACATTACCAAGTCGTGTATGCATATGCACGCACATTCATGCACAGAAAGGTGCGTACATGTGGGAGAACTTATTTTTGGTCTGTGGTATTTAGTCCTTGGTACTTGAACCTATGGTTTTAGACCATGGTATCTCATCAGAAGTGATGATCCCTAGTATTGGGTCCATGGTATTGTGAAATGCAAAACTATAAAAGAGGAAGAAGATCATGGGGCAAAGATGATTGGAATGAATGAATATCTGATATCGTGATAGATCTGGAATACTGGTGATTGGGTTATGGTACAGATCTAGATCTGAATGAAGGAGGAACCTGAGCGCAAGAAAAAGGATAAGTTCTCTTAATGGGTCAAAATCTTAAGAATTGAATAGTGGTATCTCTATATGATTTTGATCTGTGATATGTGGCGCACGCTTGATCTAGAAATCTGATAATCTTGGTTAACTAATATCTGAATGTTTAAAAGAATGAATTACCCTTTATAGATCTGTACGTAGGTTCAGTGAAGCAAAGGCATGTATACACGTAGTTTCTGCAAATGAAAAGGGCGTATACGCAGGTTGATCTTAGCACAGTAGCGTATACACGCAGTTTCTGTAAGTCAAAAGTGCGTATACGCAGGTTGATCTTAACACAGAAGCGTATACACGCAGTTTCTATAAGGCAAAAGGGTGTATACGTAGGTTGATCTTTATATTGAAGCGTATGCACGTAGGTTTATGAATATTGAAGTAGCACACGTCTCTTAATTTATGTTCTAGCTGCTTCTGTTGATTTTTGCAGTGATCTGGGTTCAGAATTGGTGTGTGATTACTGTTACTATGATCTGGGTACAATTGTCAGAGAAGTATTTATTTTGATTCAGTTTTGATTGGTGAAAAGGTGATTGGTTGATGTAGAAATTCTTGATGTTTGATTGATGTTATTTGGATCTAGTCTGAAAGTATATGAAACGTGGTCCCTGGAAGAAAGAGAAGGTTGTAGCCTTCTGCAGGTAGCAGCCTGTGTACTAGTATCTCAACTAGTACAAGAACTAAGGGGGTTGAAGCTCCCTTCCAAGAGAAGCTGGAAAACGAGAGAGGGTTGTAGCTCTCTGCAAGTAGCAGCCTGCGTACTGGTAAAGGACTGCACCAGTACAGAATCATTGTAAAAATAGGTTTCTAGTTAAAAGAAGATAGAGACGAATTGCAGCAGGTGGTTTTCACCCACATTGGGTTTCCACCTTATATCTTGTGTTCTTGTGAGTGGTTGTCTTCTGCTCTGTTTTTATGTTGCATAAATTAATGAACAACATCTGTAGAATAAAGTAAATTATAAATCTGCATAGTATATGTGGGTTTCCTTATCTGTAGTTGCGTATATACGCGGGTTCATCTAACTGAAGTGGCGTATATGTTTTGAGTTTGAAAAAGAAAATAATTGACTAGTTAATACTGATTCATCCCCCCTCTCAATATTATTTCCAACAACATTTATTGCCAATGACATATTTAATGGTCCTCAAATTCCTCCACCGGTGCCCCAAGAAGTAGAAAGGCCTTCCAGTAGTCCCAAAGTAAAGAAAAGTAAGAAGGCTAAAGAGACTACAGATGTTGAGAAGCCAGAAGACTACAAAACATATCAGAGAGGGGCTAGAAAGTTGTTTGCAGTGGATAGGCAAGTGTTTACTCCGCTTGATGTGGAAGGGGCCTTGCCTTCTTCATCAGCTCATAGGAAAATGCTTGCTCCACAAACTGTGGAAGGGGCTTTGCCTTCTTCATCAACACAACATGTACAATAGGTGCAACAGGTGCATAATGGGAAAGAAAAGATGTTGGAGGAAAGCCTAAATGACGAAGAGGAAATGGAATTTTATTTGATGGAATGTGATGGACCATAAAAGCCACGCATTCATCATGGCATTGAGATATTCGACTTGGAGGCTCAAGGGGAGGCAACAAATGAAAATATAACCATAAGGGAAAAAGATGCACAAATACAAGCACTGATGGACAGCTTGGTGAGAGCTAAGTATGTCATTTCATACCTTGAGTAAGAGAACAAATAGATAAGTGACAAACAAGTCCTCATGGAGCTAGAACTTATCAAAGCAAGGATACAAGGTGATAAAGGCAAGTTAGTAATGCAAGAAGAAGAAACCCCAACCACCTTGACTACAAAACAATGTGTTGAGAAGGAGATTGAGGAGGATAGAGAAAATTGGCTTGACAGGGTCAATTTGCATTTGGAGAAGCCACTACAAAAGGCCAATAGGGACAATTGAATCATTAGGCACATGGCTCACCATAACTGGTCCCAGAACAAGATTTGCAACATAAGGCTCAAGCAAATGAAGACAAGGCCGAAACAAGCACTCAAAGGCAAAAAGGAGGGTGATAGGCTTAGGTTTCTTGTTGAAGCTTCCTTGGATAACCCAGACACTTGATGGTGGTGTTCTCCACAATTTGGAGTAAGTTTTGAAGAATTTTTTCTTTTTAAAGAATTTTGCAAGTTTTGACTTAGTAAAATTGACTCTATGTGCCACACCACTGGCACGATGCTTTTCCTAGGGACATCTAAAGAGTAAATGGTTAGCATTTTTGGATTCACAATGATGAGTACATGCACCTTGTTCATTTTCTAAGCTTTTGGAGCACTATTGGTCAACCAAAAGGTCAAAAAACACTCAAAAAATGACCTTACTACCTTCTTTTTGAGCCATAGAAGAAGTCTTGGGAGAATCATTTTTTATGTGGTCAAATAAACTAAAAATAGGAAAATAAAGGAAGATTTTGAAAGTAGATAGGATAGGTTGTCCAATGAGCTACCGTGAACTCAATTTGGACACTAGGAAGACCTCCAAAATGGTCCTGCAAAAAGCATTGCACATAGAGCTTTGGCGCTGCGCAAAGGGCAATTTTATCTTGAAATTTTAACTTCACTGTGACATGACTGTAATTTTGAGTTTCTTCTCATGGATGATTTTTTATTGATGTAAATGGTAACTAGGCATGTAAATATGATGGATAATAGTTACTAGAAGGTATATTCATTAGATCAAAAGTTATCTTAAGGACAAGTGAATTACTTTCCTCCTTTTTAGAGGTAAGTTGTCAGTTTGCCTAGATTCTAGTTTCTTGTTCAATTTTTTATGGACTAGTTCCTCATCCTAGGGATTCGACCCCTGAGGATGGAAGGAGGTTGAATCAATGTCTATATATTCTTATTCTTTTTCATTGTAAAGGTTCAGACTCAGTTGGATGCTTATGCTTTGAGTAGACATCATTTCGTATCAATTTTTAGCAGGAGATTAATGAAAATTTGCAGCTATTTCTTTGGGATCCATGTGGTATGTTGTTCATTTCATTTTTCTACAATGTGATCATAAGTTAAAATGTTTTTTGTACTTCATCAATCATTTCATTGATTTTAAGTGGATGTTTCAAGTTGATAGGCAAAACCCATAATATTTATGCTCTGTTTTGGGAAAATATTCACAGTCTATGTTTTCTTCAGTTTAGGAAGAATCCATGTTGCTTAGATTCTCTTTCTATCTCCTCACATGTCTTGAATCACCTCACCCATCAAGCCCTAGAGTGATGATCATTGTGCCTACCTTGCCCCATCGAACACCCTGTAATTTTGACCTAATTTCCTTGCCCTAACTGTTTGGCTCCTCTTGATCCAGCAAAACCCTTCAAAATCACATCAAACCTTCTGCTACTATACCTAGTCTAATATCATTTTCTATATCTTGTCAATTTGGCTAAGATCCTTATGGAGAGAGCCCTCTCCTGGCATTTTAGGGCTAGCTACTGGGCTAAGTGTGATTTGTGGTTACCCTGGCATTACCTTCCTTTAGGCTGAGTTTTAATCCAGGTGTTAACAATTTGTTTGATGCATGAAAAGATATGTTGTTGTGCTCCAAAAGATCTATATGACTTTTATGAATGTGGATTGAGGATCTTCCTACTAAGGAAAAAAGAAAGTTGACTTTGATGAGATCAAGGGGATGAGTTCTATAGAACAATATGATGTTGTTGATGATTCATGCTTAGTCACAAGTTGACGATATAACATTACTTCTTAATAATGTTCATGGTGCTCCTGTGAGATGCTTATGGTACATATCCTATATGATATATAATTATTTCTGAAGACTATCTTCATCTTACTACCTCACTATTGATGTATTTGGTCTTGGTTATAAATGTCATATATTTGATTTGATGTAAAGGTCATGTAAATACCTGATGTAATCATTATAGAAATCATTCATGTATGGACTACTGTGGTCAACTCATGTAATCCCATAATTTTGGGCATGTGATGTAATGTTGAGTCACATATTTAACCCCACTATGTTAGGTGATCAATGCAAGCATGAGTAATTGGTGATAGGAAAGGTCATGTCTAGTTAATTCATAGAGTCATCTACTTCTTTATATATCTTTAGAAAATTCATCATGTTCTTAGGGGGAGCATGGTCAGTATTCAGTGGTCACACTCAAGATATAAAATCTACAACACTCATATCAACAAAGGGTAAGAAGTCTTCATTCAACATTAGTCAACCCTTTTCCCTTGATGTTAAAGAGGGATACAAGCTTGGTGTTTGGAGAATTCTTGGTATATATACAAATGTGTTTACAAGTATTAACTGGTGGTGGTGACAACACACTAAAGTCGTTTCCATCATGTCGAGAGGAGGATATTGTTGGCATTATGTAACATTTGTTGTCCTTTATGGAAATATACTTAATGAAGATGTTAACATGATGGGAGTAGGATGAGTACAAATGTGACAAAGATATTAGGAAAAGAAATATCGAACAAAAATAGAGGAATGATAAAGGTAAATTTTGAGGAAGTATACACATGTTATGGGAAGAAAAGTCACATACATATGCAGGTATGTTGAAAAAAAGTCATGTACAGTTTATGCACCATGGTATTCTAAATACACTTGGTCTTTTCCATGGTATTGGCCCATAGTAATGAGTGTGGAAATATATATTTGATCCCATCCAGGAATACAATTAACATAACTAAGGGTTTGACCCATGGTATTGGCTAAGGGCTAAGATATATAAGGATATGGAGATCAAAGTGCTATTTGTGCATGATTTGGGTTATGGATGAATTTTTTGATTTGAAATAAGTGTGCGCCCGAGAATGTGATGATGGATTAAATCTTATATATTTGAAATGGCTGCATATTTAATAATTTATTTAAGGGTTACTAGATCTGTGATGATGATGTTACGATGTATGTATTTTATAGTATATGCTGAGATTTAGGTTTAGTTGATGTTTCATTGTGTAGCGAAGGTATGTGTCAATAATTACATATATTTATGTAGTTTTGTTTTAGAAAAGGCATGTACATACATGGAAGTGTTTTGTAAGGGTCACATACATATCTTACAGTTTTGCTGAATGTTATGTCTCATCCACTTGATCAGTCTAGTTGTGTTTTCTACTATCTATCAATGAAGTATTTCATGATGATATGGGTTTAACATTGATGGTTGAGATTGAATGATTTGTGGAATGATTATTTGAGTAGTAATGATGACGTTATTTGTATGTGGTTCAAATATCTGTGATTGGTTTTGTAAGTGATTCAATGAGTATTTCAGTATGATAGTGATTCAATTTCATGGTTCAGTGTTTTGAGATATATATGCAGGTATGCTTCATGGAAAGTGCATATATATGTGCATATTCTTAAGAAGAATAGTGTATATATTTTGATATATGGTTGATCACAGTTTGCAGTGACATAATCTAGTTTCTATGATGAACAATATGTGGATTTGTATTATGGTGAATGGATTTACAATGATCTAACTAATTTGCTTTTTTGAGATTGATTTGGGTCTCATTTGGAAAAGTGATTAATTGATTTGATATGATGATTGGTTTTAGTTTCATTATTTGATATTGAGCATAATTGATGGTAGTGGGTCCAGTCTAAAAATTTGATGAAATGTGGCCTACATATTTGATGTTTTTGGTTCAGGTGGATAAAGTATGAAAATTATGAAATGTGGTTCATGAACATGTTGAGGGTTGGAGCCTTCAGTAAGGAAGTCAAATCTTCCTTCCAATGGTAGTTGGTAAATTTGATCGGGGGGTTGGATCTCCCTTTCAATGCATGCCAGTAAACAAGATTAGGCAGTTGGAGCTCCCTTCCATTGGGTGTTGGAGAATGAGAGAAGGTTGTAGCCTTCTGTAGATGGGTGCCTGCATGTTGGTATGAGTCTGCACCAGTACAAGATTGTAAGAAGTATTTCTTTACAATAAAAAGAAGACAAAGACGATAGTGGTGGTGGTTTTCTCCCACATTGGGTTTCCACCTAAAAATCTTGGTGTTCATGAGTGTTGAGGTGTTTCTTATGTGTGATGGTTTATTCTATTCTTACTACGCATTATTATTGTTTAATAATTCCTATTGAAGAACTGATATAGTGGTTCAAGTTAAACAAATGATGAATTAACTAAACATTAAATTAATTGGATATACACTAGTTGTTTTCATAAGAGTCACGTACATACGCAGGTTTACTTCAATATAGTTGCATAAAGAAATATGAATATGAAAAGAAAATTTTAAGTGAGTTTTAAAATATTGATTCACACACCACCCCCCCCCCCAAGTATTTTTCCCAGCAAACTCATCATCAAGCACATAAAGGTAGCTGGAGCATTAGTCAAACCAAATGGAACTACAACAAAATCATAATGCCCATACCTAGCTAGGAAATATGTATTGTAAATGTCCTCTCCATTGATGCATATACAATGATATCCATATCTTAAATCAATCTTTGAGAACACTTCTTCTCCCTTCAACTGGTCAAATAATTCATTAATCATCAGTAACGAGTACTTTTTCTTGATGGTCACCTTGTTCAAGTGCCTATAATCAATGCATAACCTAAAAGTATCATATTTCTTCTTCACCAACAAGACTGGTGCACCCCATGGTGATATAGTTGGCCTAATGTATACCTCGTTAAGTATTTCTTTCAACTGCAACTTCAACTCTACTAAATTTTGAGTGCTCATCCTATATGGTGCCTTTGATGCTCGTGTTGTCCTTGGTACCAACTCAATGAAAAAGTCCACTTGTCTGTGAGGCAGAAACTATGAGATATATGCTAGAAACACATCCTTAATGTATTGTAAAACTGGGTTCCTTCTCAGTATCTCTACATCCTCATCCTCCTTACCTTTATCACTAGAAATGTGTAGTGCAAATAACACACACCCTTTTCTGTGACTGTGTTTTTCTTGCATAACTGTCACCATCCTAACCGATGTTTCTTTATTCTTACCCTGCAAGAGTATCTCCCTTCATTGTCATCCAAGAACTCAATTGATTTGTCATAATAGTCCACTTTGGTCTTATGAAGATATAGCAAGTCCATAACCAAAAGCATATTATATGAACCCAATGGTAAAATGTTCAAATGCGCTAAAGTAGGCATACTGTTCAACTGAAATGAACAAGATCTTACCCAATGATATACTCTCTTCTTGGTAGCTATAGCAAACTAAACTAAATAAGATTCTACGTGTATGTATTTATTCAAACCACACTTATCCACCAATTTAGGGTTAACATAAATATACTTATATCAAGGATCAACCAAAATGGAAACTACTTGATCATAATTATTATCATCCATCTCAAAGATAGATACTTGATGATTTTCCTTCTAATTATCTAGTGCTGCATGGATACGAGGAATTCTTTGGCCAAAATCTGCAATAATTTAAGCCTCCTGTGCACCATATATCTAAGGACTACCACCCTGATTCTGTGAAAAAACCCTCTTAAGATGCTCTTTACCACATGTCCAACACTCTAACCATCCTGTACGATCAATTCTATTTTTTTGTTGTGTCCCATGTCCAAGTGTAGCTATATCAAAATTTTTATGTGGTGCAACATTCTCTTTTTCTTCTACATTTTGAGTCCTTGATTTTTTTTTATGCCATTTACCTTTAATTTTATATTTACCCTTTCCATCCTTCTTGAAATTTTATTTGATTATTTGATTGTTTATATCAATTCTTTAGTTTCCCAATAACATCCTCAAGTAATTGAGGTTCATCATACTCAATCTGATCTCTAATTATAATGGAAATCCATATACAAATATCAAAACTTTAGCCTTTCCATATTAAGATATGGTACATACCTCAATATCTCCAAGAACTTGGTCATATACTCTTCATCTATCATTGATCCCATTTTTATCTCATAGAATTCCTTGGCTTTGTTGTTGTAGTACCTTTCCAACAAGTACTTCTTTTATAAGAGTCTATTAAATTGACGCCAACTCAACTCCTTTGTCTTGATGTTACATCTTCCCACAAAATATTCACTTTCCCTTTGAGGCTAAAGATAACTATTTTGGCCCTCATATTCTCCATATACTCATGCAGTTAAAAGAAATTATTCATGCCAAGTAACCAAGCCTCTACATCCTTATGATTATTTAACTTTCCATCGATATTAGGTGGCTTCTCTTTCGTAAACTCATCTGGCAGGTATCCCCTATCACTCCTCGTGTAAGGGTGATAATCATGATGATCATTGTGCATGTCAAAACCAAAAATAGAATAGTACATGTGTCCATCCCCTCTCCTATCTGAAGTATCAAAGAATCTACCATTTCTTATCATGTCATCTCTATCTGACTTGTAACCACTGTGGGACCTACTTCCATATGCCCCATTGGTACCATACTTATTTCCATATTTGATCTGGAGTTGTCCATGTCCCTGCAATTCTAACAAACATTGAATGATTACTGCATTTACTTCTTCTTGTTTCTCATGTGCCTGCCTGATTCTATCATTATCTACTTTACAACTCTCTATTTCTTCCTTCAAACTCCTCAATGTGTCTGCTAATTCGGAATAGTTCCCAACACCACATTTCTCATCTGATTCATAGGGAGAATATTTGTAGTCTACCATCTTTCTAGTCATCTTAATCTCTTCTTGCAAGGCATACTATGTGAGATGCACCAAATCATAAAAAATCAACGTACCTTAATATAAATCGAGGAGGATATTTCATTTGTAAGACCAACCATAATAGCACAATACATATATAAACATAATCATATCAACATTTGATCATCATCTGAACCATTATCTAGTCATCAATGCATGACCATAGCCCCCACACATCATGACCTCATGCATGGAAACTATAACCATATCACTGTATGCATAACAACATATGTATGACAAATACACATACATATTACATAGAAACATCGAAATGCATATCTAGTGCATAACTGACATAAACTTATCATAAACACATCCTACAACAATGCCATTAACTTTTCACATGGCAACACCACTACAACTGTAACCAACACCATGCATATATAGCTAGTACATAGACCACAAACATGAGAACAAATATGAAACTAGCATGAATGCTTGAACACCACATTTCTGACATAGTCCAAGGGGTGAACTATTCTTTGATACCACTCTATAACACCCTCCTCCCACATCTACCTAAATAACTGACCCATAGGGGTAAACTTGTGATGAGTGGATACTATGATCTGATTCAAACTCCTAGGTTAACTTAAGGAAGTAGAACCAAAAAAATACATCCAAATTGAGAATCCACACATCCTACATAATATCCAAGGGTTACCCCTCCTTTCTAAGTGAGAAACGCCTGAGGAAACTTAGTAGTTCAAGAACCTTAAGCCCCAATCACCCCTTTGGAAATCCCTCCAAGCGACTGAGGGTCCTAGCCACTCCCATTAGTCTACCTGAGTGTGACTATAGCCTTTTCCTGCTAGTGTTATGCCATAGACAATGATATTTAAGGCTAAATTCCAAGGCTTGGACCCAGCCACTGCCCAAAACTTCATGGGATTTATAGAAATAAAAAGAAACATGTAGACAATGATGCCAATGAAAATTATTGAACAAAGACTTGACTAGACCCCTACTAGCCATGAAAGGAATTTCATCAAACCTATCACAAATATGTAGTTTACATGTCATAATAACATATCTAAGCATAGAGGTGTTATAATTATCTGAGAATCACTAAGAAGCATTGATGTCTTATCACACTAGTTGCATTAACATCTATTGGGTAATAGATTCATTGTTCAATCATATATAATTCAAAACATGATGGGAATCATATATTTTCATTGTCATAAATCATATTCATAACTATCATATAAATAAGATAAATAATAAGGATACAACAATCATAAATGCCACATATAATCCATTACTTTTCCATAGAAAATACCAAGGAAAGGAACTCTTATTAATGAATGCAAAATCCAACCCAGTATGGGACCACCATGTTCCACTCGACCATATTTTGGCTAAGCGAAATCTCTCTTCAGTAAATCATCCCCCATGCCATATTGCAAGCATGAATGTGGGAATCAAACCAAAAGAACCAATCGGGGAGGCCTGAGGCTAAACAACCTCACCCTCATCAATAGAATCAGGCTTTACTGCAATCCTCACTAGATCACTAGGCCATAAACTATCATGAATGCGACCATATTTCTCCAAGTATCCGGTGAGGCATTTTCTTATATCCTTGTCTCTAGGATTTACCACAATCCAAAGTCCTATCAAGGGATCATTATGCCATAATTGATACACCACCCTCTAAAATTTACCGTATATCCCACCATTCACCTGTAAGGATTCCAATGATTGATGAAGGAAACCACCTCTAATATTTACCACATATCCCACCATTCACTGGTTAAGGATTCCTAGGCCAACTGAGGCAGACAATACCTAGGTTTATTGCAACCCACAATGCGGTACAGGGGTCACTAGGCCAGTGGATTTGTTACAATCCATAGAATGGTTTAGGGGTCACTAGGCCATATGTTCTTTGATTTAGATATCCACCTCACTCAGTTTCAAATCTGTCCAACAATTCAACTCAACCTAACCATCATAACCCCATCACACCATGGATATTCGGAAATGGAAAGGTAAGGATGAAGAAAACTATCAAACCTGTAAAAAACCATGCCCATGACAACAGTAAAACTAAGAACACACATGCATAACCATGCATGACAAATATAGAAAGGAAATCACACATGCATAACCATGCATGTCAAATATAGAAAGGAAATCACACATGCATAACCATGCATGTCAAATCTAGAAAGGAAATCACACATGCAAATCAATACCTACAAGTAAATATGGTGTAGTTGCTTGATCTACTTTGTCTTGCTTGATATTTTGCTTCCTCTTTACCTTCTTTTCCTTTCTTGATGCAATGCTGAAGTGCTCAAACAAAATGCTAAGTGTCCAAGAGTGTTTGTGTGAGAGAATAGAGAGATAATTCCAAAACTAAACTAACCAAAAGCCATGAAATGATCCTCAAAAGCCTTTTTGTTAATGTGGCCTCCATTTTCTTTATTTTCCATTATTTTCCTTCATTTTCCTCCTCACATGAAACCTGTGACTTTTCACCTTCCTTTCTCCTAATTTCCATTATTTTCATAAATAAATTGCCAAAAGTGTCATTTTCCTTTCCAAATCCTTTTCCATTTCCTTTTCCAATTTTCTTAGCGATAATAACCAAAATGAACACCCACAATAGGATGTTTTTCACAACATTCAACATGGAATAAGTGTCTTATAAATGTGGTTATTATTTTTCCTTTATAAACTTTTATTACATGGAATTTTTACGAGGGCTATTACAAAACTTCCTTTATTCTTAAGAAGGTAGGATCCATACTGTGCTAGTGCTGTAATTTGTAATTTCAGTCAATTTTCCTTGAGGAAAATAGCATAGAATTTTGATCATTGCCTGCACTATAAGGTTTCCATAGAGAGACTATCCATAGTGAAAATTTGTGTTTCTTTCTCTTGTGGTTGCTCTCTCAACCTTGTGTTTTTTGTCTTGAACTTCTCCCACATAACTAACACTCTTAGTCTCAAATAACTCAACTCCGTGCACATTTTAGTGACTTTCTTCTCCATGAGGCCCACATCTTCTACATTCTTAGATTTGAAAATTTGTATCCACCTATGTGTTATGCCTTTCTCTATTTCCAACTCATGGAGGGGTTGGAATACAAAATTATTAGATATGATCCTTTTTCCATAAATAAATTTGTAATGGTGCCCTAATTTGGGCTGTGGATCAGGTTCTTGAAGGTTTTGCATGCCTTTTTCATCTAATTTTAAGGTGGTTTCTCCTTATTGTATATTCTTTTTCTTCTCCTATAACATTTCCTACTTCTCATCTAGTTGTCCATGATTATCTTGTACGTCCTCTTTTTCTGCTTGCCCAAGGGCATCGTATGTCTTGGGTCTCATGAAATTCACTCCCTGGTGGTCGACATTCTCTCATATGTCACTAGTGGTTTGTTTTTTCCCTTAGGAGATGTAATTTCCTCAATTTTTCCTTCCCTAGGCCCCACATCTCCCTTTTTACTTCGTGACTCCTCAGTAGTGAGAGGGAACTCTAAAGGAGGTTGTGGTTACCCCTACCTAATCCTGATGGTCTTCCTTATTTTGAAATAGAGGGTGCCTTAGCTAGGGTGCCCCTTTTTGGGCTTCATAAGTGTGCCAAATGTGGCCAATGTTGCAGCCACTTCTTGCTTTGAATTCCCTCGAGAAAGATTTGTTTGATATCCTTGCTTTTCTTTTCCTTGGGTTTAGAAATATTCTCAGGCTTCCTTTTACATCTACCAATTTCTCTTCTTCTGTTGGCATTATGGTACATGTATTGTCCTTGATGGTAACTCACTCAGGGGTATGATACAAGAGTTGTTTTTGGTGGCAACTCAATCAGAGGACAAGAAAGAGATATACGCATGTTAACCTTGATGGAAACGCGTATACATGCGAGTCAACGAAACAGAAGGCACGTATGAGATATACGCATGTTAATCTTGATGGAAGCGTGCATACACACAAGTTAGTGGAGCAAAAGGCGCGTACATGTAGACACGCGTGTTCATAGAAGTAAAGGCGCATACATGTTGGAAACCATGGTTTTGGTCCGTGGTATATGGTCCATGGTATTTGGTCCGAAGTGACGACCCCAAGTATTTGGTCCATGGTATTTGGTCCAAGGTATTGGCTCAACATGGTTTTGGGCCATGGTATTGAGAGAAGCCTAAACCTATATAAGGAGAAGATCATTAGGCCAAAGGGTAGGTGTGCAAGTGATGAATGTATGATCAAGTGTGAGATCCAGATGCTAGTTAAGGGTTGGTGAAGCCTTGCTTGATCTGAACCAAGGTTGCACTCATGTGGAGGATGATGAACGATGGAATGAGATCTCAAGGCTTGGAATGATTATCTCTATATGGTTTGATTATGGATAGACTAGATCTATTGATGCATGTTTATTGTATGAATGTTATGATCTCGGTATGTTCTGATGTCTGAAATAGCTGAAAAGTTATGAAATAGAATTTGCAGATCTATACGCGGGTTGTATTTAGTAAAAGCGCATATACACGTAGGTTGTGTTCTTTCAAGTAGTGTATACAGTATGAAGTATGATATTTGAAGTTGCTATTGGATCTGGTTGTTGTTGTAGAGTTATGTAGTTCGTTCTGTGTTTTGGTTGTTGATAGGGTTTTAGTATTGGGTGATTCAGAGATTGATGATGCAGGTTGTATTGCAATGGTGATTATTTTATGGATCTAGTATGAAAATGTATGAAACGTGGTCCCTGGATGATCGTAGGCTGGCACCTATGTACTGGTAAACATATTGGCCATTACAAGAGCCAGGGGGTTGTAGCTCCCTTCCAGGAGCAGCTGGAAAACGAGTGAAGGTTGGAGCTTTCAGTAGGCCAGCGCCTACGTACTAGTAAATGGAATGGCTAGTACAAGAGCTAAGAAGGTTGTAGCCTTCTGCAGGTAGAAGCCTGCGTACTGGTAAAGGACTGCACCAGTACATTTTAAAAGAAGTTTCTTATTAAAGGAAGATAGAAACAAATTGCAGCAGGTGGTTTTCACCCACATTGGGTTTCCACCTTATATCATGGTGTTCATGTGTGCTTCTTGTGTGTGATGATCTGTTCTGTTTTACTACTTCTGTTTACTGTTCATATGGTCAATGGAGTTCTGATGCATTAACTAAAGATCGACATGTAATTGATTATCTGAATCATAAATAATATGGATATACGCTCATTGCTTTAGACACAGTTGCGTATACACGTGGGTTCACTTAACTGAAGTAGCATATATGTATCTAAGTATGGAATAGAAAAAGTTTTACTAATTTGATAATACTAATTCACCCCCCCCTCTCAGTATTATTTCCAACAATGTTGAAATTCTTCATGTAGAATATTTATAAGAAGAATTTTGTGTGGGTTTTCCTCTCCAAGAGGGAGAGGTTTTTGCCCTCGTAGAAAGCCAACATTTGGTGTTCTTGTCTCTTGTATTTTGGTTACTATTTGATGAAGTAAGAAATTCACACACTAATGATATCAAGATAAGATTGTTCTAATAAGAAAAAAGTTAAAATACCTCACAAATAGTTATCATGCTAAGAAGAATCGCATTAACTATATTTTCCCTAGATTATTCAATAACATTAACTACCAAGGGGATCCCTAGGTACTTCACAATATGTAAACTATTTTCTAAGAGTGTTTGAGCCAGTAGGGAAAAGCATCAAGAACAATAATCTAGAATTATGAATTGGCGCCACTCACCATGATTATAGATGTTTTGCAAATGATATCCAAACACTCAAAGGCATTGTTTACCGACTCTAGATCACGTTATAATAAAGAAGGGACTCATTTTAAAAGTGACTCCTGATCACTTTAGTTCTATCCCAAATGAGAATGCAATGAACCCTACCCTTAGCTTTGATGGCATCCATGAGAAAGTCCAAAGTGTGAGCGGCAGTCATGAGTAAATAGGGAGCTAAGTCGCAACCTTGTTTGGTTAACTTATGTAATACAATTATGTTCAATGGTTTCCCAGTCACAAAAGAAATGTTTGATGCATTATTAAAAGGAGATTTGACAATTTAAACAAACTTGTTGCCAAACATAAAAACATGTTAGCATATGGAGGATAAATTTTCAATCTACCCTATTGTACGGTTTATCATAATCACTCTTCAACAACAACATTTCCTGGCTAGTATCTCTAGACAACTCCAATATAGATTCCCATAATGTGATGATAGTAACTAAATTGAATCTTTCCTGAATAAGGTTGGTCTACTCAATTTGGAAAATACATATAGCTACCTTTTGGGCTCTCAAAAGACAAGGGGCTTTGTGATGAGCCTCATCATTAGGTAATTATATGGCCCTTAATTCACCTCCTAGCTCAGTCGAACCAACTATTCTCATAGCTTATTGCAAACTTTTGATCTTTTGATTATATTTTGTTTATCAGATGAGTTAAAGTTGGATATTTTTCTTTATGGTCTAATGTGCACTTAATGCAGGAATAAAGGATAAAGGCAAGGAATTTTGACAATGTCTAAGGTCATAAATCGAATGGAACAAGGGAGAGGGATTACATGAGGTAAATCCTCCTCATTTACTATGCCTCCATTCTAATATTCCTCCATCATCTCGGAGTGCAAGTAGCCAAACCACAAGGACTAGAAGGTAGTTAAGCAAGTCAAAGACAAAGCACCTCTTTATCTCGAGTTTGGGAGCCAAGCCTCCCTAATTTTAAGGAAGTCATTGGAGACTTTAGATGTATATGTAGAGAGGCCTAGGACCTCAGTAAGATTCAGATTTTTATTGTAATAATCTACTCTATTTTTAAGTTGCAAGACATGTGACGGTTTTTGATATAATCCATTGTTTTGGTAATAAGAATGAGTTTTCTTTTCAGCCAAAACTGAGTTAAATCATAGGGCAGAAGCTCTTGGGTTAGGGCCCCACCATGGCGACCAAGGCTCCTCTTTATTTTACATGTATGTTAGTATATATTAATAGTTTTATTGTTCATTTTCTTAGTAGATGCATTTCCATTACATCAGTGTAGATTAGATTGGTTGTGTGATAGTTTGCTTCCATTTGTGCCTTCTTTCAAGTAATAGGTTAGCAAGGAGAAAAGGGATCACCATAAGGCTGTCAACAGGTGTCTTAGCCTTACTTCCTCCCTCTGGGATCATGACTTGAGGAAGGGACCCGTCAACAACCCAAAAAGACACATATTTCTAGTTTTTGTATGATCTTTAGAGTTTGTTGTCTTTGATTTAGTATTTGGTTCATGTTACAAGAAAGATTTCATTTTCATATTTTTCCTTCTCCATTTTGCAATAAGATCTCACTCATACTTTCATTCACTTCAACGACTTTCTTCATGCATAATATATGCAATTGATTCATGCTCTTCTTGTTGATATTGCAACAAGATGATGGAGCTTAGTGAAAAGAGTCGCCTTCACTAAGTGGACCTGCAGGAAAATTATGGCGCAAGTTCTATTTTTGGATCACAGTAGGGATGATCACAGCAGGAGTGACCACAACAGGGATGATCACGGTAAGAGCGATCACAGCAGGAGTGATCAAAGTCTATTCTTAGACTGGCTGTCAACAAATAGAAAAGTCAAATATTATTGTCTTAGAATAATATTTAGACTATAAACTTTATCTTATTCTCTTGGAGCACTTCAATTTGAGCTACAGATGTGGCACATGCAGCTTTCAAAAGGAAATATGTTTTCTTTGTGGGTCAGTTGAGTTTTTGCATGCATGACTTGAGTTAGAACTCAATCAGTTGAGTTTGGTGGAGTTGATTGTGGAGTTGATGGAGTTGTGTTCAGTTTGACTTGGTTAAACTAGTTGTAATTAGTCTAACTGCAAATAGACTAATGATGAGTTGTTAAACTAATTATTAACTCATAATGCAACTAAAGAATACATCAGTTAACTCAGTTGCATGTCAGTGCATGTTCAGTTCAGCAGGGACAAGTGTTAGAGGATCAGATTGCTATCGGTTGTGACTATAGTTATGCATGAGGATTTGCACAATCAATGGGATTGAGTTATGCCAATGAGAATTGGCCAATACCAAGTGATTATATCCTGTGCTCACGTGATTCCCAGTGTGAGTGATTCTTTAGAGGTAAATACGAGTTTGGTTCAACCATTCTCATCCATTCTTGTGCAGGTACTGAGCAGTGTAGGCAGGCAAGCAGTGGAATAGATTTGGAGATCAGATCTAAGTTGTATTGTGTGTAATAGGTGGAGATAGTGTTGGATACTTGTGAGAAGTATTGACTATGTATTGTTACATGTTCTCAATCATTAATATACAAATAGTGTGGGGTTTTTAGCTGTAAGCTTTCCCCGGGTTACATACTGTGTTAATGTGTGCATGCTCTTGATGTTTTATTGTTATTGATGCTACTATATTGATGATCAACGTAGAGGAGCTTATGTATTGTGTATGTATTCCGCAATAGTACATGATCAGGATAATCTCCATTGAATATGTGTTAAATTATTCAAAATTTCTACGCTTCTAGTTTATGAAAATGTATCTTGTTGCATAGTTCTTCGAAGAGACAAATGTTTTAAATAGAGCAGGTACTTCAAGAGGATACCCAGACTTCATCACTAGTAGCCACCTTCCACTTAATCCACCTTAGCCATCTCTTGTTCCACCATCATCCTCATTAGTTTTCTTTATCATTTTTCATTGAAATTACCCTAGATACATTGAGTGAATCTAGCCATCTCTTATATTGGATATTGACTCCTGAGTGCTCCTAGACATTCTAACACCCTATTCCACTCATCACACACCTTTCTCAAGCTTCCCAACACCTCCAACATCTCACAATTAGCTCTTGGTTGTATCCTGTAGGTTTCGAGTAATTCCCACAGGATCATCCTATAGGTTTCTAGTACATCCTATAGGTTTTCCTGAAACGGCCTGTTTTGAGACCGAATTGATGGGAAACCTTTAGGAAGTCACAAAAGGCCTCCTAGGACCCTTCCACACCATCCAACCACTTCATAAACCTTCTAGCCATCCTTAATCACCTTCCATTCACCTATCACATCAACAAGAACAATTAATTTGCATATTTAATTTTGCTTTACAAAACCAAAAAAGTGAAAACATATTTAGTTTAGTTTTTTTCTTACACATTAGTATGGTTTGATGCTCTTTACTTCTTTAGCTTAGATAGTAGCATTTGTTTAATGTTTATTTAACAATTCTTCTTAGCATAGTTGTTTAAATGGTTAATTAGGATAAGGTGTGATTTATCATTACATGTTGTTTTCTTCATTACTGTAATAGAGTAGCTCTGTTAGAGTAGATTTTCTCTTCTTCCATCAAATAATCAAGCTTCTTCTGACTCTATAGAAATCTGCCTTGTAACCCCTGGGCTCTCTCGTCCGCCAAACAATGACAATAGGCAAGACCATCACTTTTACTTGTGCATACAACATTGTCACCTCCAAGTTTGTACAAACCCCGAGTTGATAAGTAAAGTTGTAGCCCAGGAGTTCCAGCATCCTTGCTACAATACTAGCACTCATCACTTTTTGGTGTCGTTTCCAGGGAGGTGTCTGAGTAGTATATGATTACTGCTTTCTTTTCTTCTGTTTCTTGTCTTCAATGTTTTGTCATCATTTTATTTCCACCAATGTAATCTAGTTGCTACCTTTCTTTAATTTTTCATTATCTGCTTTCCTTTCCATTCTTCAAGTATGATTTCAATTCAATAAGTTGCTTTTTCATTCTGTCAATGATTTTCATTCAATCTACAATTACTTTACAATTGTTAAAAAAAAATAAAAACCCAACCCAAAAACATTTCCTTTCATGCCTCGTAAGAATAGGGAAAACTTAGGGAAATTTTTTCCAAATACCCCCACTACATACAACTGCCAACCTTCTCTCTTCTTCAATGGCTGTGAACTAGAAGAACCCTTAGGTGAGCAGCCTGATAGTTTTGAAGAACCTATAGGGGATGAATAAGAAGAGGAACCCATTCCTACTAAACCAATGGTGAAAACCGAAATGACAGAGGCAATAGAGATAGAATTGAGGGTTCCTTCCCCATCATGGAAACCAAAAGAGGTACTAAGATGAAAAATATAATCCCCTCTTCCCTACCTCCTTTCCATGACCTAACCACATAGGACACTGACACTTTCCATCTACCCTCAAGGATGCAGCATTGTGTTGGTTCATGGACTTACCTGGAGATAGCATCACCACATGGGCTCAGATGCAATAGGCCTTTAAAAACAAATATTGGGACTACTGTAGGTCAAAGGATAATAGAGAAGAAATTTCTAGGATGACCATAGGCCATGATGAATCCTTAGAAGACTACAAAGAAAGATTCCAGCTTCGTTACAAAAGGGCCAGGTGCACACTTCACCCTAAGTCACTAAATTTGGTCCTGCTAAGGGGAGTAAGCGAAGATCATCTGGATCACTTACATTTGTTAGCAGTAGGAGATATCTACCAATTACCCTAAGAGGATATCAAGATTTTCTTTAGAAACCATTCTAGGGCGGCAAGGAAAAAGGGTAGGGGTAGTCAACCCATGGCTAGTACATCATCTTCCAACTCATCCATCAAGGGTGAAATCAGAAATATGCTGGAAGATTTCAAAAGTGAGATGTTGTAAACCCTTGCCTTGAAAATGGATGCCATGAACATTAAAATGAAGCAAGAGGAATTAGAGAGAGCCTTGGCCATATTCTGTCCTAGATGCACCAGCAGACATCCTAGGAACAAATGTTCATTAAACTGTATTGAAATTTGCTCGGTCTATGAAGAAAACCACACCACATATAAGTGCCCTTCCTTACCCGAACTCAAAGTTGTATATCAAGGAGCTAAAGTGGTCATTGAGAAGCCTTGCTACATTAACCAAAGGAGACCTCCTGGGCCTAGATCATACTATCAGGGCATGCAAGGGTCATCCCATGCATATTACAACCCCAACCAAACCATAGCTATACCTTCTTGGGGACCCCCTGCTCATCTTTCCTAGTCTATACCTCCTCCTTGGTCCTCTGAATCTCAGTATCACTCCCAGCCATCCATCCAGTCATTTCAACCTTACGCCTTTCCACAACCTTAGTGGAATACATCACTCGAGGGGTGGAGGCCCCAATGCAACAATGCCCCAATTTTATTGCCTCCACCACCTACCCAACCACAACTCCTACATTCTGATCCACCCAAGCAACCCCAATTTCATGTGCAACCAAATCCAAACCCGAAAAATAGATAGGCTCAACATGTATATAGTGGAGACACATCATATCTAGATTATGCTGTGGAAATCTAGGAAATTAACGTGAGATCTAGGAGAGTTCTCCCGGATAACCAACCTCCCCCTCCACCTAGGGAGGTTGAGGAAGAAAGAGAGGAAAGCAAACTTAAATTAAATCCACCCTTTCCTAAGAGATTAGCCCAACCACTCCAGCTTACCCCATAAGAAACTGAACTTCTAGGAGAATTGAAAATTTTATGTGTAAAGACCCCCCTTTTCCAGGCAATAAAAGATGTCCCCATTTATAATAATTTAACTAAGGAGAAATTCTTCAAGCATCCAAGGAGGTGAAAAGGGATGCCCCTACCATTAATTTCATTGCGAAGTTGTTCGGCTTAATGTTGGGGCAGGTAATATGTCCAAAATATTTAGACCTTGGAAGCCCTGTAGTAGATGTGCACATCAATGGCACCATTGTCCCACACACTCTAATCGAGCTTGGGGCTGCCATTAATGTGATGACCAAGGACACCATGCTCAAGCTCAACCTCCAAGGGTCATTGAGGAAGACCACAACATTTCTGCAACTTGTAGACCATTCCACAATAACCCCTGAGGGAATTGTGGAGGATGTGATGATCCCCATTGACTCCTGGGAGTATCGTGTAGATTTCCTAGTTCTCTAGCCTAAGTTTAATATTACTAGTTATCCTCTAATCCTTGGGAGGGCATGGTTGTCCATAGTCAATGCTTACATTAGGTGCAGAGATAGGAATATGACCATCAAGAACGACCATATGTCCAAGCAGTTAGTCCTATACCCTCCTGCTCAACCTTCCCTAGAGCATGATTTACCCTTATGGTTGGAGGAGGAGGAAGAAGATGAGGTTTATTCTACCCAACTTTATTCTTTGGAAGCAACCATGGAAGGAGGACATCAAGATGAGGATGACTTGATTGAACACCTGCTCCAAAGTCCAACTCCTAGTTCATTACCATTAGAAGAAGAAGTAAGGGAGACCTAGAAAAATCATCCAATTGACTTATGCTTGGCTGATTCCAACCCACTCCATGTCAATACCATATAATTTGGCCCAGAGAAAATATTGAAAATTAATCCATCTATTTTTTCTCTCGAAGAGGAGAAGCTATACAACATGTTAAAGGAACCTACCTTCGCTTGGAGTTACAAGGAAATGAAGGGAGTATACCCCTCAGTGTGTAATCACCACATATACATCAAAGAAGGTTGCAAGCTAGTCTGGCAACCACAAAGGAGGATGAATCCATCTTATAAAGATATAGCCAAAGAAGAACCACAAAAATTTCTAGATGTAGGATTCATTTTGTTATGAAACCAGCTCTCAGAAAGATAGAAAAGATAGATCAACGCCTTAGAATTCAGCCTCTTCGAGGGGAAAACCTCCTTTACACTACACAAATTAATGATTCTTTGATGATTCAAATGACAAAATCTCCTTTCTATATATAGGATTCTAAGGAATCACAATATAACCCAGCCAATCTAACAATAATAATATTAAGGCACAAAAATAACAATAGACGGATTCTAGGGGGCATAGTAATAACAATATGGGGACAATAGGGGCACAACAATATTAATAAGGGATACATCTACAATAGTAATGGGGTAATCACTAGTATTATAGGGACCTAACATGCTCCTCTCCTTCAAAAAAGTGTTGTCATCAATGCTTGAGTAGTTCTGGATGCTTCTGTATAAAATTCTCATCCTCCCATGTGGAATCTTCAGTGGATAAGTTTTTCCACTTGATGAGATACTTCGAAATTGATCGATTTCGTAGCTGTCAAGTTCTTCTTTCCATGACTACTTCTAGTTCCAATATAATTTTTCCTTCCTCGTCAAGTTCTGGTAATATTGTTTGAACTAGGAGCTTGTCGCCTATAACCTTGTTTGAACATGAAACATGGAAAACTGGGTGCACTCGAGAAAATTCAGGAAGCTCCAATTTGTATGCCATAGTACCAATCTTTTGCAACACCTTGTACGGACCATAATACTTTGGTGATAATTTATTATCCTTCTTATCTTGCTTGAGGGACATTTTTTTATATGGTTATAGCTGTAGGAATACCCAATCACCTACATCAAAACTTCTTTCGCTACGATGTTGATCTTCCTATTGTTTCATTCTATTCTGTGCCAACATGAGGTTATCCTTTAAGAGTTGGAGGAATTGTTGTTGATGCTCGATGTGATGTTCCACTACTTGAACCTTAGAATTTTCTCTTAAATATGATGTGATGGATGGTGGCTGATATCCATAAAGTGCCATAAATGGGGTCATTTTTGTTGTTGTATGGAAGGAAGTGTTATACCACCATTCATCCAAAGGCAACCATTTCACCCATTGTGTCTGTTGATCAGATACAAAGCAATGAAGATATCCTTCCAAACATTTGTTTACTATCTCAGTTTTCCCATCAGTTTGAGGATGATAAAATGAGCTATGAGCTAATTGAGTACCGAGACAAGAAAATAATTTTGTCCAAAAATTTCTAGAGAAAATGGGATCTCTGTCACTTACAATAATTTTTGGGTTTCCATGTAGCTTTTGAATTGTTTCCATAAATGCAGTAGAAATTGTACTAGCTTTAAATGGATGTGATAATGCAGAAAAGTGTGCATACTTCATAAGTGTGTCAACTACCACCATAATGACACTCTTTCCCTCAGACTTGGGTAAACCTGTGATAAAATCCATTGAAACCTCCTCCCAACATTGGCTTGGAATGGATAAAGGTTGTAACATACCTGGGGTCTTAATTGTTCCAATTTTATTTTGTTGGCAAACCAAACGTTCCTCCAAAAACTTTTGAATATATGATTTAAAGCCATCCCAAAAAAACTCCTTCTTAACCCTGTGGTAAGTTTTTAAAAATCCTGAGTACCCTCCTAAGGGAGAAGTGTGCAATTCCATAAGAAACTTTTGTTTGAGTTGGCAATTCTTACAGAGGTATAAGCAATCTTTATACCATATTGAATCATTTTTCCAACTAAATGTATTAGATGTACTGGAATCTTGTTGTAACTTTTGAATAAGTGCCAACACCTCTTCATGATTCTTCATTCCTCCCTTGCTTCATTTTTCCAATATGGTTGGATAATAGAAATGGCGCACAACAATACTTCCACATCCTCATCCTTTCTTGAGAGTGCATCTGCCACCACATTTTGCTTCCCTTTTTTGTAGATGATTTCAAAGTCATAACCCAACATCTTTGTGACCCACTTTTGTTACTCTTCAGAGGATAATATTTGTTCTAAAAATTATTTAAGGCTATCATGATCCGTTTTTACCTTGAAGTGCCTTCCCATTAGGTAGAGTCGTCATTTCTTAAGTGCATGTAGTATTGCCAACATTTCCTTCTCATAAATAGCTTTGTCTAAAAAGTTTCCAATGATTGGACGACTTTCAAAAGCAATGGGTCTTTCATCTAGCATTAAAACAACACCAATTCCATTTCCCGAAGCATCACATTCCACAATAAAGGTTTTTGTGAAGTCTGGTGTAGCTAAGATTGGTGTTTGGCACATTTCCTGTTTAAGATGTTTGAAGGCCTTTGTTGCTTTTGGGATCCATGAAAATGCATCCTTCTTCAATAATGTTGTTAGAGGTGCTGCTATTCTCCCATAATTCTTAACAAACTTGCAATAATATCCTGTCAACCTGAGAAATCCTCATAGATGCTTTATGGATGTGGGGATTTTCCATTCCTTAATGGCTTTAATTTTGCTAGGGTCTACCTTAACTCCTTCATGAGATACAACATGACCCAGATATTCCACCTCTTGTACTCCAAAGAAACATTTGGATCTTTTTGCATATAATTGTTTCTCCTCCAATAGTTCTAGCACCTTGTCAACATGTTCAACATGATCCTTCCAAGACTTGCTGTAGATTAGTATATCATCAAAAAATACTAACACAAATTTTCTAAGGAATGGGTTGAAAATTGAATTCATCAACCCTTGAAATGTTGAAGGTGCATTGGTAAGGCCAAAAGGCATGACCAAAAATTCATAATGACCCTCATGAGTTCTAAATGTTGTTTTTGGAATGTCTTCAGTCTTCATTCTGATTTGATGATATCCTGAACGAAGATCCAACTTGGTGAAGTAAATGATCCATGCAATTCATCCAGTAATTCATCAATGACAGGAATGGGAAACTTATCTTTAATAGTGAGCTTGTTGAGCTCCCTATAATCCAAACACATGCGCCATGATCCATCCTTCTTGTGCACCAATACTACTGGAGCAGAGAAAGAACTTTGACTCGGTTGAATTATACCAACTTGTAACATTTCTGCAACCATACGTTCAATTTCACTCTTTTGAGCATAAGGATATCCGTACGGCCTAATGTTTGGAGGAACACTTCCTCGAATAAGATGAATAACATGATCATGATCACGAATAGGTGGGAGACCTTTTGGAGTCTCAATACGTTGGAATGATTGTCCAGAACATTTTGGAGATCTAGAGAAATAGGTGATTCCGATGTGGAAAGATCTAGCAAACATAATTGTGCAATTACACCTCTTTGTTCCTTTTTTAGAAGATTTTTCATAGAATTAGAGCTTATTATATTTCTAGGTTTCCCTACCATACCCCTTAATTCAACTTCCTTTCCTTCCAGCAAAAATTTGATGAAAAGTTCTTGAAAATTAAAAGCTATTGTACCTAAGGATTGTAGCCATTGGACTCCTAGTAGAACATCAGCACCTCCATTGGAAGGGAAAGCATTGGGCTAGTCAACACATATTCTCCAATGGATAGCTTGATATTATGGCACTTTCCAGAGCAATTTGTTGTTCCTCCATTTGCAATCATCACTTGATACTCTGGTGCTAGATATAGGAAGCAATTCAATTCTTTTGCTACCTAACAATGAATAAAATTGTGGGTGCTTCCTGAATTAATCAACACTATTACCTTTTTCTTCTTGATTTGTCCTTCTATCTTGATGGTTTTAGAAGTGGTAATTGCAGCCAATGCATTACAAGATATGGTTGGATTCATTTCTTCTTTATCTAGGCTTTGTTCCTAGAGTATATCCTCTTCTTTTGAACTTTATTGCTCCTTTTCTTCTTCCTCTTTACAACCTATGTAGAGTAATTTCTTTTCAACACACTTATGACCTTTAGTGTATATGCTATCACAATTGTAACAAAGCCCTTTTTCTCTTTTTTCTTCCAATTGTTGTGGTGTCAACCTTATAGGTTTTGGAAAGCTAGGGGTAACAACACTTCCATCTTTATAGTTGTGACTGGTATGCTTCCTAGTTACCATAATTTTTCTTTCCATTTTTCTTGCTAACTTGAATGCCTTCTCTACTGAATCAGGCTCCCAAAGGCAAACATCATGTTGGATATTATCCTTTAAAGTCCCTATAAACACATCAATACTATGCTCCTTTGGAATATTTTTTACCCTTATGTTCAATTTTTGGAACTCCTCAATGTGCTCCATTATTGAACCCTATTGTTTGAGACTTATCAATTGGCTAAAAAAAGTGTTCCTTTTTGTATCCTCATAATGTGCTGTCAATTCTTCTGTAAAAATAGCCCAAGTGATAATTTGTTTATGAGAGCGAAGCCATTGATACCATACAAACTGATTTGGTTCCAAATATAAAGTTGCAATACGTACCTTTTGTGTGTTTTTCACATTATTGAGATCGAAAAATTCCTCCATCTGTAACATCAATGTTGGAGGACCTTGCCATCAAACTTCCTCATATCGATTTTTGGAATATCGTGGGTTGACGATTCAACATTAGAGTCCATGTAGTCATGATTAACATTTCTTTTGTTCTCATCATGAGTTTCCTTTAGTACCCTTTCACCATTAGTGACCATTTCTTGTAGCAACTTATTCATATTTATCTTCAATTCTTCCATCTTATCATCCATGCCATCAATTTTACCGTCCATGCCATTCATTTTAGCTTCCATGCCATCCATATTAGCTTCTACGTGTTTCTATAAACAATCCATCTTAGCTTCTTCACCTTTCTTTAAACCATCCATCTTAGCTTCTACATATTTCTTTAAAACATCCATCTTAAATTTTGTTGCTTTTTGTGCACGTGACACTTGTGGCACTTGTTCTTGTAATTTTGATATATCATATATCATTTCTTCCTCTTCTTCATGAGTCATGCTTGAGCTTTCAGGTTCCTTACTAGGTGTTTGCATTTTCTTTCCTCGGGGCATCAGTTACCGATAATAATGCTCTACTAGCCCTTTGAATTCCTTCAAAATAAATTTTTCAAACCAATCTTAAGCAAAAATTTAAAAGAATCTACACACCTTTTTTTCACTTTGTAGGAGCTCGATATTGCCTCTGATGTATCTCTATACTTTCAGATCATCCAATTCTGAAATCGCCACCTGTGATAGCCCTCTATGTCCTTTTTCCAATGCCACCAGTCTGATGCAAATTGGATTCTCCAAGGAAGAGTTATGCGAAATCTACCACAGTTACTTGATTATAGACTAGTTCAGTAGAGTGAACTTGTATGATGTGCCATGAGTCACTGTTTCGACCTTTGGCTCTGAAAAATATATACAACAAACAACAGTCTGTCCTCTTTGTGTACCTCCTTATGAAATTTCAATCCAATGCTCAAAGAAAAATTTATAAAGATTTTCCCCAGGTCACCTGTTTAGAATTTAATTTAGGTTTTTGCAAAAAAGACCAACTTCCCCAGATCATATCGCCGCAAATATAGTGCAAAAAGCTCTGAAATTCAGACCCAAGATTCAGCATGGTGTATTCTCAAATGGGCTTTTTTCACCTTCTGCAACATCACAGAAAAAAATCTTATAGCGAAAATGCCATGATGACCTGTTTGGAGCAGCAAAACCCTAGAATCCAAAGCTCTGATACCAAATTTTATGAAACTAGCTCAAGAAAAAGATACAAAAGATAGATCAACGCCTTAAAATTCAGCCACTTTGATGGGGAAACCTCCTTTGCATTACATAAATGAAAAATTCTTGGATGATTCAAATGAAAAAACCTCCTTTCTATATATAGGAGTCTAAGGAGTCACAATATAACGTAGCCGACCTAACAATAATAATATAAAGCCACAAAAATAACAATAGATGGACTCTATGGGGCACAATAATAACAATATGGGGACAATAGGGGCACAAAAATATGAATAAGGGGTATAGCTACAATAGTAATGGGGTAATCACTAGTATTATAGGGACCCAACGCTCTCCTTTAGTGTATCCCAATCTTGCAAATTGAGGTCTTTTTATAACCTCCAATAGCTAAGTCATTCATTGGCCATTTACACCAAGTCCTCTTCCTTTACATCCCATCTTGGTAAGGAGTCTCATGCTAGTTCCTAAAATGGGTACCTCAAGGATTCAAATAGAAATAACATAATGTCAAAATGAAACTAAAGAATTACCAAGATTTTTTACCTGAGTTGTTGATTCTGAAGCAGGTAATGATGGCTTCACTAAGCCTTGGTTGTGCTTCAATTTTTCGAAGGCCTCTTTCATGGCTCATAATTGAAGTTACAACATTTTGTTCTCATCTTATTCTTCTTGTACAAGTCTACTCAATTTAGCATTCTCTGCTTGAAGCATTTCTTTGATCTCTTTATTTGAATGATGAGAAGAATATGGACAGGAAGAATATTCACTTAAAGATGGAAATGGAGCATCATCCTCTTCTCTCTCTTTCTCTTGTTCCTATTTTTCCATTTTCTCCTCATAAATTACATACATTTCATCTACCATGTTTTACATCCTGTATAAGTCCTTGTAGAGATCATTGTGATCCACAATTTTCTTTCTTTTTGCATATTCAATCTATAGTTATCATTCACACTCACAATTCACAACAACAAGAAGACCACTATGATACCAAACTTGATCTCGATTCTATGAGCTACTAGAATTAACCAAGATATTTTACTTTTTTGATGTTAGAGTAATTGCATGTGAAAGAGTATGAAAACCTACATGTTCACAGTTTAAAGAGGAGGAGACATAAATGCAACCATCAATTTAAATAACACACACAAGTTGATAACAAAGTTCACCTAGTGTGGGTTATGTCTATGAGTCTCATGTCAAGTGTGGGGAGGTTGTTTCATTAAATGCTGCAAGCTAATCACGAGGACATGATGTATTATTTTTCAATACAAGAAATAACTCCCTTATGTAGAGGGACATGTCTATCCACAGGATTCTCTTCAAAAATGACTCTCACTCATAAAATATCTCCTTTAGCATGACAAAATAACAAACTCTGACATGAAGTGGCAAATATTGATCCTCCAACAAAAAGGAAAACAAGGATCTCAACATGATATCATGATCTTAGAAAAAATTAAAAGAAGACATAGTATTAGTGCATATTGTACCTCCACTTCTATGGATGGTTTGAAAATGCACACCTGTTCTGAAGTAACATGTTGTGTGGTTGAATTCCTTGTGAAAATTCATGAAATCTAGTTGTAAACTTGACCCCCATTTGCTTTGGTCAAAATTTAGATCCTTGAGAATATTAAAGGTTCTCTAAAGATTCCTTCTATCTAGTGAATAAAAACTTGATGCTCAGATAAGGAAGTTGATCACACCATAATGTTGCTTGAGAAAAAATGAGAGAAATGAGTATAAAGTTGTTCTGGCTCTGAAATTTCCATTTTCAGGTCTCTAGGGATCTGCAATATTCCTTAAGATTCCAAAAATATTATTTTTTGTATGTTGACTATAATTATGTTGCTCAAAAGAGGAAATTGATTAGACCATTAGAGTCTTGGCAAAATTTTCATTAAATTGAGCATAGACTTGGCATAATTCTGACACTGTCAAAATTTGCCCCTTAGGGAATCTTAAAGATTCCTCATAGAAAATATTTTTTAGAATATTCCGTAAATATCCTCTAACAATATTCCTAGAATCTTCTTGAAATTTGTGTCATCGTTGGTTTGCTTGCATCCTCATCTCTCATATATTCTCCATGGTTCCCTTTGAACCATCTAAATGACATTTTATAACAAATTGTGAGGGTGAATACAACAAATTGTGTGGTTGGAAAATGGTTGGCATACTCATAGTGAGCTAATTGTTGTTAGATAGGTTTTGGAATAAAAACCCATGAGCTCCCAATTTTGATTTTAATATGGTTTTAAAGCCCAACTTTGGTTTTAATATAGTTTTCAAACCATATAATATATGGTATACATATGACCATTTTGTAACAACTCCCCAAACCATGACAATAAGACAAAAAGGTAGGTTACACCATGTCGAGGCCACTTGGGCCTAATTTGAGGTGCCACGTGGCACCATTTTATTGGGCCATCTGGAAAGCTCTCACCGGTCCACACCATATGTCACTTATGTCACCTACATGCCATGTGTCGACTTGTGATATTGACACATTACCTATTGTGGTCCATCTAGACTACTAATCGAGTTGCCATGTGGAAGCTTGTGGGAGTGCCAAGTTGCACCCTCTGGTTGACTTTTGACTTTGACATTGTTTTTTGCTATCTGGTAAAACTTCAAACAAGAATAACTTTCTCATACAAACTCATATTTTAGTGTCGTCTACGTCATTGGAATCATGGCGATGAGTTCTTCGAACTTGTCGTAGTTTTGATGAAATCTAAGATTTTTTTTTTTAGCCTTTCTAAAGCCACTTGGATTAGTTTTATACCCCATAATAAGTGATATATTTAATCTAAATATTTTTTTTTTATTAATTATAAATTTATAGAAGTATAACAACATAGATACTCACAAATTCCACAATTAATTTTTGATATGCCAACATATACAAACAAGAATTATTTAACCCAATGTCAATCAATTCTTTTAATGGATCTTCTTTGTGTGTTAGCACCTATTTTAAGACATTCTAGGATGGGTTTTGTAAAACAAGTTAATATATACAAAAAAAGAAAACTTGTATTGCTATAAGGAAATATTAACAATTAATCAAAAATTTTGAAATCAACCCTTTTCTTCCTTGTCATCCTATTTTATGTGTCAAATGAGTTCCATCCTGTTTTTGTTTTTGCAAGAAAATACTTGAAAATTAATATTTAATGTTAAATTAATTTTTTATATGTACAAAGTCAATCATGATTAAATACATTTGAAGCACATTGTTATTGAGATGCCTCCTCATGTGATGCAATTATGTCCATTTCTTTGACCATCTCCGTATACACTTTTTTGGACATTGCTACTTGCATATTTCATATATCATCTTGTTGATCATTTGGGATTTTCATAATCTTCCTGGAGAAAGCAATATATTATTTTTATAATGATATTTGAAAACAAAATATAACAAAATTGATATTAATAAATTAATGGTTTGTAGTAATATATAAATATAATTCTAGAAAATCATTTTATACAATTAGAAGTATTACCTTTTGATTGATTCTTTTTTTTTGTTGCATGTTTTTTATATTTCAAGTTTGACATGTCTCATTGACCATTTCTCTGGGAACACATTCTGTAGTTTAGATAAAATTTCTTTCTTAGAATCATTGCATTAATTTTTGTATTTCAAGTGCAAAGTGAGTCTATATGTTTGTTCCGCTAGATCCCTCATAGTTCTATAAATGTTTTTCCCCATTTCATTAACCTCCAACATCACTCTAGATGAGCTAAGGACCAATTCATCATCATTTACATGTTCCATAATTTTTCCTTTCTTAGAATGACCTTGATATTTTCCTTCATTGTTGCTCTGTATAGAACATTATAAAAATATATGAATTCGTATATTGTTTGAAATGTGTTATATAATATTCTTAGGTATATTATTAGTGAAAAAACTCATATTGAATAGCTTTTATCATTCACCTGATTCATCATTCTACAATTTTCCTATCAGGCTTTTACGCTCTTCTGCACTTAGATTAGAAATAATATTATTAACCTTTTTCATTTTGTGGCTTTGCATGACCCACACCAACTAATACATATTAGTTAACCTTACATATGATACAAACATATTAATTTTGTAAAGAGTTTACAAAGAACTTTCCTTCTCTGAGTTTTTTGATGTGTTGTCACTTTGTCAAACAATATTTTTTTTATTTGAGACATTTTGAGAATTTTTTTGTTAATATACAACCTCTACCATTTAATACATAAGCCATTAGATATAGTTTACAAATAAATCAAATAATTTTCAGGCAAAGAAAGATCTGGTAACTTGTTAATTTATCTCAATAAACACAAAGATTTGTTTATAAGATTAAATGAAATGGGTTTTTAATTGTTCATCACTATCATGGAAAAGCAAATTTTCAAAATAATTTTAAATTAGGAATTTGTGATTTGTAAGGCTAAACACACCGCACTGATTTAACGGTGCTATTAGGAACAGGTCCGCAAGTGTGCTATATTATGCTAGAAGTAATGATGAACAAACTGGACAAAATATAATGTGTTGTAATATACCGGTGCATTAAAGTACTTAGACAGCCCTCGTACATTATATTACATAAGGTGCACCATGAAACATATAGCCTTTTCTTGAAAATTAGATAGGGTTGACAGTGTGATTTATAATGCTCAACGCAACGTAATGATTTAATGGTGCTATTAGGAAAAGGCGTGTTGGTGTGTTATATTACACTAAGAACAAAAATTAACATACTAGATAAAATTTAAAGTGGTATTATTTACTGGTGCATTGTATTACTCAGGTAGCACTGGTCCGTTATGTCACAGATGGTGCACCAAGCAACATATATCCATTTTTAAAAATAACGGAGAGGGACGACAAAGTTTGGCTCTAATTCAATAAATTATTCCCCTACTTTATATGTCAAACACCCTATATATAATAAGTACACAACCATTATATCTGAATTTCCTAAATCTAAAAACCCTAAGTGTGAAGCCGTAGAGAAAGTTAAACCCTAATGTGAAATTTTGCAAGGAGAAGAAATGGTTTAAGGTAAGTATTCATTTATTTTTTATTTTTTTTCTAAATTTTAACTAAATTTAAATAGGAACAGAGATCATAAAATTTTTACTAGTAAAATCTATAGTAATTTTTTTATTATACAAGGTTTTTTATTTTTTTTCCTAAACTGTGAATAAATCTAACAAAACTTGTAAAATGTTTTAACAGTAAAATTTAATATTCTGTCTATCGAGGGTTTTGAGTGAATAAGAATACCTTTCAACTTCTTATCTTTCAGCAAATCCAAAATATTTTTCAGCTCTAATCTCATCTTCTCTTGCAAATGATCTCTCTTCTGATTAAACACTAAAAAATGTTGTAAATTCTTTTATTATTAAAATAAACAATAAAATTTAAAACTTACTATGCATGTTTATGAGTGTATCAACATACATTTTAGCTTCTAATCTTATGAATAGTTTTTCTCCTCCAAAGTATTATGTTTTTGTTTCACAGCAGTCCTGGTATATGTCTCTCGCAAATCACTCCCTTGAAACTTATGTTAAAATAATGAAATAGTCATCAACTTTTTACTATTTTGAAATAATTTATGAAATTGGATTTTGAAAAATCAATTGCCACTCATTTTTTAATTTAAAACAAAAGAACTTAACTATTTATTTTTATTCAATTTCTTCGTACATTATTGCATTTGATAGTTAACCACATAGGTGCATTTATAGAAAAAGTTCATCGACATTTCCGGGGAGCCATATTTTTTCAATACACCAACATGATTCAATTTTTTTTTCATTTTCAAAATCATGAAATGATGTGATTGTTTTTTTTTTTTTAATGTAGTGGTGGAGTATATATTTAAAAGAGCACCAAGACAGTGGAATTAGTTTTTATTTTCTAAATTCGGGAAATAGTTCCATACTGATGTAATTTTATTTAAACGTATCGATTGCATTTTCAAGTGAAAGAGCACTGATATATATATATATATATATATATATATATATATATATATATATATATATATATATAATATATATATGTCGGAAACTGACGTGGGTTTTATTTAAATGGCTCGGTGCTTTTATTATTTAGTCGAATCAGTGTGGTTTATTCTAATTAGTGCACTAGTGGGGCTTAAAAGCTATCTAGAATTTCATTTTCACATAAAACTGTCATATTAATCTCAAATTATCCTTTAGGACACATCCACATGAATTATAGTAGTTCACAATATACATTTTCTGCTTGAAGTTTCCTTGTTCTTGAAAAATGGTTTCAAAACTATATTGAAACTCATATTGTGGTTATATTGTTATCAAGACTAATTTTAGGTATTCACATAAAAATTTGTTTTTTATTTTTCTCAAGCATAGCGAAAAAATCTCAATAATATGAAATGGTCAATTCTTCAAATTCCACCTCATTCGATATTGCTGATCAAAGTCCTTCACGAAGTTCTCCCTTTCCATTTTGACTAAATTCAAAATTTATTTATATTTCAATTATCTATTTGAATTTAATTTATTTAGTCCATATCAATTTTAATAAAAATGTATGCAAATTATTTGTAGGAACTAGATTCATAATGGAGTTTATATGTAGAAAATATTACTCCATATTATTTTTAAAAATGTTGGAAGCCCTTCTCAGGGCAACACATCACAAGTAGTTTTTAGATGAAAATGGGCAACCTCTTCACCCTGCCAATTGGAACATTACATATTATATTCACAATCCTGGATCAGTGATTGTAATAATTGTTTGGTATACTGAAATTTCAACAAACTGATTGCATTCTCATGATTACTAATATCATTGGTATTGTACTAATGATGTTCAATTTTTTTTGAAATTAGGATTCTAGTGATGATGAGCCACCCTCCTACCATATTTTTCTGTACCCCACTACAATGTCAAATAAGGAGAAGGTTTAATTAAGAGAAAGCCTCAGAGAGGGAGCATACAAAGAATGGTTGAATCAACCACCTATTCAATTCCCAATACGTCCAAATTCACCAATTAGGAGTGACTACAAGAATAGTATTTCTTCATCACAATTTGGAAATGGAGGCAATCAAATGGAGATTAGTATGGATGATTACTTACAGGATACAAATGTCATGGAGGCAATGTTATTAGATGTATTCCATTACAATGATCTAGAGTATGATGCTCATATCACTAGTACATTATTCAAAATCCTGAAATCCACTTCCACCACCCCTCTCCTTGGACCTAGCGACAAGCAAAAGCCTAGTTAGCTGAGGACAACAATTTTGTTGTAGAACGCGAAAGAAAAGTTTGGCATGTTGAATGCATGTTTCTCAAAAATATTGAGGTAATTTACTTGTATGTTCAATCAAGTTCCTTATATTTGGTCACACAATCGAATTTAAAAATGGTCAATTTTATGAGTGTTAAATATTGACATTGTGTAATTATATTCCCCACTAATTGCAACATATTCAGCGATAAGGTTCTTTCGAGTCATAATTTCTCACTGAGTATTTGTGAAGAGGCAAATAAATTGTTAAAAATCTAGGGTGTTGAGTACATATCATATCATGCATGTCTAAATCATTATATTCTATATAGAGGACAATATGCAAACAAAGAGATATGTCCAAATGGTTGCATGATAGGTACTGTAATTAAAAAAAATGGCTAAATCATATGGTCCTCCTCATAAGATATTGAGGAAGATGCCTATAATCCAAAGGATTGAAAGACTCTCTCATTGCAAATAATTAGCTATTTTGTATAGATGACATGCATCACACATAAGTGATTGAAGAGTTATGAAAATCTAAAGAGAATCAATAGCCATGCAACATATAGAGGATATATGAATTGAGAAGTTGAAGGATGAAGTATGAAGTCTATGACTTAGCATAGCCATGGATGGTGTTAACCCATAATCCCTTCAAAGCACCAACTATTATATTTGGCTTATAGTAGTGATTAATAACAACGTCCCCCCATGCTTGTCCATGAAGAATGAACATATTATGTTGGCTCTCGTAGTCCCTCGTAGAGGACAAGTGTACAATATGGATGTCCACTTACAACCACTGGTAGATGAGTTTTAGGAATTATGGGAAGCGATACATGTGTACTATGTATCAAGACCCATCGCAATATAGAGTAGTCTTAGCTTCTATGGCATATGTTCTTACACCATAAATTATTATCCAAGATTTGTAGTTCTCACTGGTAAATTACATTCTTATTTATTTGTTTAGTAATAATATTATTTCTGATATCAATTTAATTCATTGAAATCGTTCAAATTTCATGGTCATTAACATGTTGTCCTATATACAATAATTTCGCAGCTCTTGTAACAAAAGGGTATCATGGATGTAAATGTTTTGGACCTTATATGAAGGCTAGGTGGTACAACCACCTACAAAATCCAATGTATGACTACTCCAAGGTATTCCTCCCAGAAGAACACCCTTATAGAAGAGAAATATATTCTTTCAATGGTAAAGCAGAGAGAACCCAGAGGCTTGCAATAATGACACCAGTTGGATGACTTAGAGCACATGAGATAGAGAAAGAGAAGGAATTTGCAAAAATGTTCGATTCGAATGGGGAGCCCATGTTTGTTGATCCAGTTTTCTTCAACACCTATGTTGAGAAATTTCCCATTGTGATGAAAAGGGAACATGTCTTTCATGAGATCCAATATTGGGAGCATATTAAGATTCCCCACTTACGAGACACCATGTGTATATTTAAAAATATTTCATATTCTTTATGGAGGCACATATCATCAAAAGAAAGTTACATATTGTCTTTTAGGAGAGATATTATTTATTCAAAAACCAAAAAGAAACATTGCACAGGACAAGAAGCTAGAGGAGAGGTTGGCAACTTTTGGTATTTCAAAGAAGGTGATGTCCCATGGATTTTAAGAAAGATGACCTGTATTTGGCAAATGAATTTATAGTGAATGTGAGGGTATCTTATTTATAAGGGTCTTCACTACGGTGCTGCTAAATATGGATGACCATTTTTCGGGGTTAAAGTTGCATGACTATTTGAACGTTCTAAGAGTACATATGTCCAAAACATGATTTTTTTATTTTTTTACTTTTATATAATGGGATAATTTAGAATTAATTTTTCTATAATATACTATTTATTATATAGTGCCATTACCCTCTTCTCATGGATGGGTGTGTGAACCATGACTTCCCCCAAGACCTACTACATGTCGTATCTAAATTATTTACATTTGTACATTGTATTAGATTAAATGAGATTCATATGGCTAGCATTCCATAGTGGTGTGAAGAGATAGTTGAGATTGTTTGTATGTTTGAGAAGGAACAATTGACGAATTTCATGGATTTGCAAGTTCATCCTCTAATTCACTTAGTATATGAGGTTGAATTAGCTGGGGTCATTTCTTATTTTTGGACATTCTACTTAGAGAGATACATGAAGAAATTGAAAGGTTTTGTTTGACAAGGGAAAAATCTGAGGGTTCTATGGCAGAGGGGTATATACCATATGACTATTTGTATTATTTCAGTGAGTACATGAAGCATATTGACAATACACTAGGTGTGGTGATTTGGGATGATGAAAGGGATGAATACAAAAGAGAATGGGAGCTTCTCAGAACAAATGAAGAGAGGTGCATGATAAAGAGTACCTGCAATATTATCATTTGTAAAATCACTACACAATAAATATTCACACTAAACTTCATATTAATGTATATTTTGATCTCATATGTACTATATATATATATATATATATATATATATATAATATATATATATATATATATATATATATATGTTGGTTTGATTTCATCAGCAAATTCAAAAATTGAAGCCATCAACAAATTCATTCTTTACAATATGGAAGTGACACAACCGTGGGTCACATTGTACGAAGAGAAGAGGAGAAAATTGGACAGTGCCAAGAAAGAATTCATATGGTTGCATGGTAGAAGTGTGCCTTATCCTAATAATTTAAAAGGAAATATGAAGATGATGTGTCGTGACAATTGGTTTGTTGATGAAGTTAGAGAGAAATATGGTGCATCTGGTCATTACTTGTGTGCTAAAGAGGATGCACTAAACATAGGTATGGGGTACAATTTTAACATCATATTGCACCTTTGAATTGTAATATACATACATACATATATATATATATATATTATATATATTATATATATATATATATATATATATATATATATTATATATATATTATATATATATTTGTTTTAATTATGTTCAGGTTATTAGGCACATGACACTATGATTTTTTAATTTTTTATAGGTGCATTTGTTCCCATCTATATGTGTATATGGACATCAATTTCACATGGAGAATGCCGATGATTGATTCACGACACAAGACTATGATGTGAAAGTCAAGGTTGACGAATCTAGTCGTTCTAGCCATCATCATCAAAACGTAATGCATTGGACATTATCTTATGTTCGAAAGATACAAGAGATCATTCAAGTGGAATTCTCTTCATTACCATGTGTTATTTTTAGGTGAATTGTGTGGGACACCTTTGATCAGAATAATGTAAAGGAAGATCACAGTAGTGGGATCATATCTATCAATTGTAGAAAGATTTGGCATGAATCTAGGGAGCCTTATGTTATCCAAAAACATTACAACCAGGTTTTTTTTACCCAAATTTGTTAGATAGGGATTGGTGGTTCGTATTAAGACACAAACCTACATCAAACATGTTTCTAAGAACAACAGTGTTATCATGCCAAGCACTGAAGAAGATAATAAAGGTGATGAAAATGGAGAGTGATATGAACTTGTGTTATTTCATTATTTATACTATTGTTGTATGTTTTTTTTCATTATTTCGCTAACTATTTCCAATTACTATTTCTCCCTCTGATGATGTATCTTATACATAATTTACATATAAAATACATCAGCCTCATACATAAAATAATTTTTTTTAATGATGAGAAATGTATTTATTAATATGGAAACATAAATTTCAATTAGAAAAAAATATTATCAACGTGCTAGAAGCACAATTATGCACAAGCTTCTATGCCCAGTAAAACACAACTACACAATAGATCATGCATGCAAACCTATGATGCATAATTGTTGGTTAAGAAATTTGTTTTTTTATAGCGATGCATCACACATATGTATTGGTGTGCATGTATAACATTTACACACTGGGAGAAAATGTTCATGTTATCGAGCACACTGATATATAGCTATATTTTAAAATATTATTTACGTGATGCATTGCGTAAATATGATGGCACCGGTTCGATTAGAACATGACAAGCACACCATAGTTGTGATGGTGATTAAGAGGCATTCGTTTGAGGTTCAAATAGACTTCGTGATGCATTTTTGTTTCGTTTTTAGATTATGTAAAATAAATATCTATTTTTTCTATATTTGTAACTAAATTAATTAAAGTAGACATGTCTTTGTCATTTTAAACATGATTTTGGGAGGCATACATTTGGAAACCACCATAAAATCCAGTTAAAGGACATGCCCCATCCAAATTTTTGGTAGGTATATCCTTAGAATACTATTCTTATATTGGATTCCCAATATCGGTCCTCCTCAAGGCTACTTTTGTCTTGGATACCTTGCACTATCCTCAAAGAGTGTTGGTCCTCAAGACTACTTGTATCTTGGATTCTAAATCCTTAAGGAATACCAACCTGAAATGCTTATCCAATCCTTCACCATCCATACCAGTTCCTTCACTAAATGTATTATTGTTATTCGTGGCATAATGTATGACACATGGATAATATGTTCACCAACATCACTTCTCTTGAGAAGTGAGGATATCCTTACTCCCTTTCAACTAGGGAGACATAACCATAAGCTTCATCTTGTCACATTCATCAACTACTTATTCTTTTGTTCAAATATTCGAAGTGGCTTATAGGGCTTCTTGTTTCCTAATCACACCAGATCATATTGAACATCAACCTTCCTATATCTTGACAATATTGATGCAACTTTGTCATAAAATTATTCATATATCATCTTCAAGGATCCAAACTTCCTCACAACTAATAGCACATGCCTTCTTCCTTACATAATATAGTTCTACCCTCATGCTCTTCCAAGTCATCATCAATGTTGTCAACTCAATCCATGTGCTCTGAAAATAATTATTGGTACAATATCATCAAACAAGTTATCTCAACTACTCTATTTATATCATCTTCACATACATTTGTAATATGCCCTTTTAGCAAGCTAAACCATATCCCATCATTGTCAATGTTGTCAAATAACAATAAATTATAGTAAAGGTGTGGGATTCTTCATGTTAATTTCTTGTTTCTTGCTCCGTCTGAGGTGAAGATTGCTTTGAATGATCTATCATCATATTCTAATAGATTTCTACTTCATGCCCTTCATATCTCAATCATTAATGAATTTGTTCCTAGAATTAACTAGTCAACTACTAGTACAACAACATAAGAGCTATTCAACTACTTTCCAAAGGGTTTGTCATATTCTATTTTAATCATAATTTTTTTTGGATTTCTACCAATCTTCAATTAATATCATATTTCTTATCGTCTTTACAAATTCCTCTTTCCATCTAAGGTAAGTGACCCTTGTTCCCTCCGATCAACTTCTTTGACACAAGCTTCAAATTTCTCCCTTCTTATTCATCTTAATGTGTTTCCACATTCTTTTCTGCTATTCAACTTTTAGATAAGTCTTGTCTTTTCCTACAACATTTATTAGAAGGCCATGAATGAATAAAAAGGACAATGCACAAAGATAATAAACAATTACATATAAATTACTTATGTTTTGGGAAGTATTAGATCCATCGTAATCTTGGACCTATTCATCAACCTTCACTACAACAAAAAATGTCACTGGTGAGGATCATGCCTATGATGGACCTTTAAGGTTCATCACCAATGCCTCATATGCTAACGGTCCTTAAAAAATCATTTTTGTAAGTGCATATAGTGATGGTTCTTTTAGGCTTGTCACCAAAGCCATTTTTAGTGACAGTTTTGGTGAGGTTTGTTAAGAGCCCATCACTAATTCTCTCTTTGGTGACACTTCTAGTGACGATATTTTATTGATTGTTACCAATGATATTTTTGGTTACTTTTGGTGACAGTCAAATTTGTTTTGTCATCATTAATCATTCCAATGAGTTTTTGATGATGCTATGTGCATGTTACTATATTTTTTGTCAAAAGATAATGATTTAAGACAATTTTTGTGGAGTATTTTTCATTATGTGTCTAATGCCATGGTGGTGAGAGTTAGTCAATTTTTTAAGAAGTAATTAATGTGTATCATTTCCCTCAAGTAATGAGAATATAGTATTCCTATGAGTCAATACATGGTCCATCTTTATTAGGTTTATTATGTAACAAATTTGTTTTAGATAATGTTCCACTAGTGTGTTAAGGAACTATATTATTTAATACATAATCGAGCTCTATAAATTCTATTAATGAGAGATACTTAGCACTCATAGATAGTCTTGGCACACCTTAACATGCTTTGGAACATACTAACATTCCTTGGCACCTCGCATGTCTTGGAACATATTTATACTTAGAAAATGTTTCAATGGCTATGACACCCAACACATGTTGCTACCCCCTAGCATAACATAGCACTCACCTAGCATGTGTTAGCATGCCCTGTAGTCCCTACTATGCCTTGGAACCCTTTGGCATGAATTAACATACATTAGCACTTGGAACACATTGGCACTTGGTATGTATTGGAACCTATTATTAATGTGTCTATCATTCCCATTTTGAAAAATATAAATTCATGGCTTATTAACCCTCGTATGTGTTCATTTCCTTGAATTTTAGCTTGGTTCTTCCTTTTGTCTCCTTGAAACTCCTTGACACCTATTGGCATACCCTAAGAACCTCCACATCCTAGCATGCCTGAGCATATGACATATATTGGAGTGCATTGGCACTATTTGGAAAATGTTAATACACATTGGAACTCCCTAGCACACTCTGGCACTTCTTGAGAAGCCCTAATATTCCCTAGCATGCCTTACCAGTGCTTAACATAACTTGTCACTCTCTCCTTGACATGCTAGCTAGAATTTGTTGACACTCCATGGCACACCTTCATAGTCATTCACTTCCATTAGTTTTGACCTATTTCTCCCTTGTATTTCCCTATTACTCCCTAACACTCCTCAGCATGCACTAACACTCTCTAGAACACCTTAACACTCTTTGACATGCTCTGCCACTTCACAAAATATGTATCAGTACCTAACACATATTGGCACTTGGCACGTGTTGGTACTTCACAAGTCTTAGCATGTCTAGCATTCATTGAGATGCCTTGGTATGCTTTGGCATGGTTTAGTATTAAATTTTTTTGTGATCAATTATTGGAAAGTAGATGAGAAGTAACAAAAGAAGATTTTCCATTTAGAATGCAATAACACTTGGTACTTGGCACCTATTGGCACTTAGTGTTGGTGTGCCTAGCATTTCCCCCTTGGAAAAGGTAAATTTATGACTTATGAACCCTATTATGTATTCATTTCCTTATAGTTTAATTTTTTTTAGTTTTGTTTCCTTGATAGTGCCTGGCATGTATTGTCACACCCTTGTGCATCTTCACATGCCTTATCACTTGACACATCTTAGCATATTTGAACTTCCTTTAAACTATCTAGCACATGTTAGCATTCCCTAGTATGCCTTGGCACTCATGCCTGCATAAATAGCCTTACATTTTTTCATGAATTGGGAACCCAATCAAGTCCTTAGCTACTACATTTCATGTGACATTGGCATGCTTCAGCCGCAACAACTTGACCAATTGCACTTAATACAAGTAGATTATGCCTTGTTCACCTAATAACTATCTATAACTCATCTTAGGCCACTCATGTACAACCTAAACTTGTCCCACTTAAGAGATTACCAATACAAGGATCAGATCTAGTCATGTCCATAAAATAACCAAGCATAATAGATTACACAAGAAATATTTCACATGTATGTCCAATTCATATAAATAGTAGAACATTAATTGAGATTTTTCAAGAACCACAAGATGCATAAGGCACACAAGATATAACTCAGCACAAGTCAAGTGCTCCAAAACTTATACACAATAATGTACAACATGAAATTTCCTCAAATAGTTTAAAACATGAGCATTTGCCCAAAGTGTGCCACATGCGACATAAAAATAATAGGTAAAGGAAAATAAATGTTGTGCCTACCATAAAGTCACCCTTTGTCTAAAACTACTCTGTCGAGCCCCTTATAACAACTGTAGGATTTCCTCTTGCAATCCTATTATGAACTTATTCTAACACACTTCATCCTTGGCACACTTGAATTCATTGACACTCCTTGGCACACACTCTAATTTGTTCATTTCCATGTATTTTGACCTAGTTCTACCTTGTAATGCATTAGTACTCCCTAACACTCCTCATCATGCATTGAAATTGTCTGGCATGTGTTAGCACACCTTTTCATTCTTTGGCGTGCCCTCACCCTCCTTGTTTATCATGCCCTCACAATTATCCTTACATAATTTGTGAATTCGGAACCCAACTAAGTCCTTGCTTGACTACAAGAGCTTGACCAAGTTACGATTACTATAACTAGACTATGTTCTTGAATTGTGTATCTTGGGAAGTAGTCCACAAGCCTAGTAAGATGGGTTTGTGACTTTGGTCACAAAAGGATTTATGGGAAATGAACTCAAGCGAAGGGGTTTTGGACCCAATATGGGGTTTAAAATCTAAAAGAAAATTAAAAAGGAAAATTACTATTTTCTAAGGTCTAAGTGGATAAAAGCCGTAAGTTTTAGAGGGTTCCTAAGAGGCCTAGCTAGGAAAATATATTTAAGGAGGCCTTAGTATGAAGGAAATAGCATCAAGTGAGAATCACCTCATTTGATCAAGGAGGTGAGGAGAGATGCAGTCCTAAAGTAGGTGGAGTTAGAGGGATAAGTAAGGGTTCCTAAAGGAAGGCCATCATCATCCACTAAGAGTAATATTATCATGTGAGGGTTCATAAGAACATCGCATACTTAATGGGTTCGATCTAGGAAGAAGGATAACATACAAATGTTGGTTCTCTTTTAGGATATCGAACTCAAGAGAGTTGGCTCATGAGAATTTGGGCAAATGATTTTAGTGGTGTTTCTATGTGAAGGCCACATCAATTATGAAATAGCAGAGAGGGTTGAAACACTCTCTTATGGTAGTTAGTAGGTTGCAATTTATGTGATAAATAACAACACAAATGAGGAGGGCCTACACAAGAATTTAGAACCAAAATAGAAGTAGCCACAGGTGTAATATTGACTAAGGTAATCATAGGTTTATGGTCGTAGAGATCTAAAGTTCAAGTAAAGATTCAGTCAAGGAAATGCCCAGAATCTATGGATCCCTATAAGGTAGGTTGAGTCCCTTATGGAGGGAATAATTGTTGTTTTTTTTATGGGTGGATAAGGTTTGTTCTAAATGAATTAGAAAAAAAATAATAATGCCCTAGTTAGGGTGGTTTCCTAGCATGTTCATTCCATAAGGTATACCCTTAAGACTGTGACAAATCAGTGTACAAAAGAGGGGTCATGGCCCTTAGAGTGAGGTTTATCTCTACAATATAGACCACAAATCTGGAAGATTGTTTGTAGAAGTATGTGTGGATATAACATGCCCAGAGCATGGTGGAACATCAGTAGAAGATTGAGCAGGACAAGTCTTCCATATGACGAATGGATTTGCATGGAGAGTTGGTTTTTGTGGACTATCCATAGAGATTTAGATAGAGATCTGAAGCAATCTATAAAAATTTAGATAATGGACTATTAGTGGATGATTTGTGACCCTAGTTCAGTTATTTACAAATTGTTAGAAATATTAAAAGAGGAGTAGTTCAGATTTTTTCATAGATTAGACAAGAAATAAATTTATACACAAAAATATTGATTTTGAGAGGACTCAAATCACTATTATGTGGCATAATTTAAGATCCCTATAAGATGACAATGTTGTGGGCCCTAGATTAGTAAAATAATTGATTATGCTTGGAAAAATTGATGGCAGTCCAAGTACAATTGAAGGTTTGTTAGGTCACTGTTAAAGAAGAGCTCTAAGTCCTATACTTGTGAAAGATAACAAGACTGGTAGGAGCGTAGGTGTATTGGGCCTAAGGATGTGCATAGTTTCAAGGACTAAATTAGTATTCAAGTAGACTAGCAAACTAGCCCTATTTCATTGTATTGTAGACAATTGAGTCAGTGAGAAGAAGTGACGCCTCAATAGCCATAGAATTTTCATCTTGGAGCAGTAGTATGGAACAAGTTGTAAGACCTAAGAGTCGTGAACAATAGATCAAAGACCCTTAGTGTTGCAGACCTTGAAGGAAAAAGGAGGTATCTACAGGAGAAATTTTGTTGAGCATAGTTCAGTAACATAAAGGAGTTGAGTTCATTGATAGACAAAGATTGAGGAGTTGCAAAATGGGAGGCAAGAGGATCTACCAGATGCATTTAGGACATGTGGACTAAAAGGGTCATGTCTGTGCACCGTAAACAAGTAGGTCAAGTTTTGTCTTATTCAAGTTAGATTGGTTATCAAACGACTAACACCAATACCTATTTGTATTCCTTGTACGAGTGTGAATGTAATGGGCCATGATCCCTTGTATGGGAGCTCTAGCTTATTCTATTATAGTTTGTAATATAATGAAGGGTTTGAAAAGTTTGAAATTGTCATGTGTACTAGTTAATTTCCTCTGTGTGTAGATTTTTTTCTGCAAAGTAGATGTATTATGGCACTTGAGTGTGTTCACATTAAATAATTTAAGACCAAGCCTAGATTCTCACATGTCATGGAAATTCAACATATGCCTTGTTCAACTAAGAACTACCTATAAATCATGTCGCGCTACTCATATCCATTCTCAACTCAGCCCACTTGACAATTTACAAAGACAACGATCACCGCATCCAACCATGGCTGTAAAACAACTAAGAAACACAATTTACATCTTGACATGTCATTGCACCTGGCATGTCTTAGAATTCCTTAGCACTATCTCGCATGTGTTAATGTCCCCTACATTCCTTGGCATGCTTTGACACTTCCTAGCATACTGTAGCACTTCTTGAAACACCTTGGTAGTTTAACATACCTTTTCACTACCTAACATATACTCTTGTCACTCCCTCCTTAACACACCTACAACTTGTTAAAGATCCTTGTCACACACTCTTATTCATTCATTTCCATGCATTTTGACTTGGCATTTCCTTATGTTTTTTTGAAACTCCTTAACACTCCCTAGCATGCATTCGCACACCTTAGCCCCTCACACATCTTGGCCTATCACTCCCTCCTTAACACAATTGGAGCTTGCTAACACTCCCTATCACACACTCTTATCCATTAATTTCCATGCATTTTTAACTTGTTCTCCCTTTTGTTCTCATGGCACTCCCTAACACTCCATGACACACATTGGCACACCGTGGGACTGGGCACATCTTGGCATGTTGCCATGGAACTCTAGCATTCCTTGGGACTACCTAACATACCTTGTCACTCCCTCCTTAATACACCTAGAACTCGATGACAATCCCTGTCACACAATATTATTCATTCATTTCCATGAATTTGGAACTAGTGCTCCCTGGTTTTCCCTAGCACTCGATAATTCTTCTTGGCATTTATTGGCATGCCCTAGCACTTGGCACATCTTGGCATGTTTTCTTGGACTCTAGCATGCCTTAACTCTAACTAGCGTATCTTGGATCACTCCCTTGTTAGCATACTTGGAACTCACTAAAACTTACTGTCACAAAATCTTAATAATTCATTTGAATTCAATATTTTTAGCTAGTGCTCCCTTGTGTTTCCTTAGCACTCCCTAACACTTCCTAGCACATCTTGGCACACCGTGGCACCTGGTACATCTTGGCCAAATGCTACTCCAACAAGATAACATGACTTAGCAGTCCTTAGCATACTATGTAACTCCCCCATTACCACACCTAGAACTCACTAACACTCCATGTCACACACTCTTATTCATTCATTTCCATGCATTTTTACCTAGTGCTCCCTTCCTTTTCCCTACCAGTTGTTATCACTCAGCATGCATTGGCACACCTTAGCACTTGGGACATCTTGTTATGCTTCCCTAGCACTCTATCATGCCTTCGAAATTCCTATAATATATTGTCCCTCCATTCTTAGCACAACTGCAACTCATTGACACTTAATTTCTATCAATTTGAAACTAGTTTTCTCTTGTGTTTCCCTCACACCTGGCCCTAACACTTCATCGCATGTGTTCAGGAGATACCATGACACATGGCACATCTTGGCTGGCCATAGCACTTAGCATTTCTTGGCATGCCCAATATGCCTCATAACTATCTAGAATGTGTTGGTAATTTCTCTCATTTCATGGCACGCCTTGGCACTCTGTAATCTTCATGCCCTCATGTACTTCTTCTCTGGCTTGGGCAAGTGGTACATTTGTCTGAAATCATTGGGTTGAAATGAACCAAATACTCTTCCATCACAGTGCAGAATGTTTTTTCCATGATTGGAATTTCCTCAATTGCCCATCTCACCACATCCATATACGAAAGAATTTTCTCTCGAGCTACTATCCTATGTAGGTAGGAATCAGCCAAATCTTTTAAACTAGAATTAGATTTCCGGCTTGAACCTGCTGAAGCTTGTACCAATGTTTTTTGAGGGTCCTCAGCTTCTACCAAGTTATAAATACTTTCCCAAGTACTGTTGCCAAGGCCGAGACATGTGGTATCTGAGATTAATCCCTTCTTGCTTGGTCCCGGATCGGTGGCATGTTGTCCTGTTACCATAGGAGCCGAAGGTGTTCCAGAATTCTTAGATTTCTTTCCCATCGTTAATGCGAAAAACTCTGTGCAAGAGAAAAATAAACGTAATGCAGAGAATAGATGGCTAAAACCAAGTATGAGGAAATTGCGTCAATCAATGGAGGATTTATCATAAGGCTCCTGCGGATGAAATCTCTGAAAGGATTTAGGCATGACTGCTCATTAATTAGCCGTTAAAACCTGTCAATCATTTAATTGCTCATTATATCCTTTATTTGCCGAATAATGGTTTAAGCGTGGATTTGATTTTTTGGCGGTTGGACGCGAGCGAATCTCTATCGGGAAGAGAAAAGGCTTTCAATGATAATTAATATATAATATAGCAAAATCATATTGATCCTTTTCAAAAGTCACATTTTGGGCTCATGGAAATCGGAAATCAGAGGAAGGTTTGGGTAATTTTATTTAAGTCTTATGAATCCCCGATCGCCGATAGACATATCACTTGACTCGCATCGGGAGATTGAATGAGGAGAGTTTGTTATGTTCACGTCGCCCTGACCGCCGATTGCGATATCGCGTCGGAGCAAAGGGGAGGGGCATTTTATTATTTGTTTTCCCGATATCCATTGGCTATTTTGCTTTTATCCCATCGGGGAAAATCAATGGGTCATGGTTTATGCATCCTTTGTTGTTGTGATATGCGATCTTGCGATCACTTTATCGCAATAATAAAGGATTATTCGTTTTATTTTTAAGACTAATTTATTTCAAAAGGTTTAAAACTATTTTGTTTATTTCCGAACCTTTAGAAGAATGTTGGATTAATACCAGTTTAATCTAAAAGGGACCCATTTCAACTTATAATTTTCTAAATTAAAATAAATTCAAATGGGGGTTGTTGTATAGCACAACAATTGGCGATTCGCTGGAAGAAACAGTTATCTCTGAAAAGTTATTGAAATTTTGAACTTTCTTTACATAGATACCTTATCAAAAGGAAAGTTCTAATATAACTAAGTATACACACATTCTGAATATAATAAAGACATTTTTTTGCTAATTCTTTCCCTTGTTAAAACTAAATACATTCTAAGTTTTAAATTGGCCTTTATTGGTTGATAAGATAAAACAAAACACCTTTCCAACCTAGCCATTTTAGTTGACTCCTTTTTCATAGGTAGAGCCTCTGCTGCCAGCAAACGTGCATAGTTTCCACAGGGATATCTTTTAACCATTTGATTGTTCACGACCCCTTCCATCTTGGAGTATGATTAAAAGAATGAATTCAAAACATGTTTTCATATTTTGTATTTATTTTCTTTTTCTCTTCTTTTGCAAGATAAAAAGCCATTGTCCTAGTTTCGTTTCCAGCTGATTTGACAATGCCATTCACTGGTTGTAATCTAATCGAACAAGCTGGCTCATGATGAGACCCCTCGTCTTATGTTTATAAGCCATTACCCTATTTTGGTATGCAGTTTTGGTAATGTCGGTCATATTATTTCCCAATGATCATGGTAAGCAGGCTTGTAATAAGACCCCTTATATCTATATCAGATATTTTGGAATTACACTCTTAGTAATCATATACTTGAATGAATTGGATGAACAATTTTCTCCTTAAGAGAAAATGGATGACAAGGTAAGAGTTGAGGATGCTAAGATTGAATCAGTCTCTATTTTGATATTGATAACCTTTTTGTGACCAGTTTGAAAACATTAAAATGATTTACAGTAGTTCTAAATCTTGAGAGGATTTTCACAGAACAAAATGGGGTTTTAAGAATGCTAATATACCTACCTTCTTAGGAATTGTTCCTTTTGTGTAAGATTTCTATTTTACAAAAGTAAATATTAAAAATACTTCTTCTGAGCAACATTTCAATATAGAAAAGGCCAATAGAATCTATTTTACAACCTTATTTCCTAATGATCCTAAATATTGAAAATCCTACTAAATTTAAAAGAGAAGGGGTTACCTCCTCAATTGAAGAATTTCTTTAAGATGAGGCCATTCACAGGAAGAGTTTCCCTCTTTCCTGATAGATCTTGTAATATGAATGTCGAATGGCCTACCTTCTCACTAATCTGAAATGGTCCAAGCCACATCTTTTGGAATTTGGAGTGTTTACCTTTATCCTCATGTGGCTTGTCCCATTTCAGAACTAGATCACCAACATGCAACTGTTTAGAACTAGATGAAGTTGAATCTAATGATAACTTGATTATCTACTGATGTTTATCATGAGTAATTTTGGCCTTTTCTCTTTCTTCCTCTAATTTTAAAATCTGATCATGTCTAAGTTAGATAGAAGAAGAGGGTCTTTCTTCAATAAACTGAACTAGGGCTAGAGAAGGAGGCGCTAAATTGGTCAGTAGTACTGCTTCTTTCCCGTAGACAAGGTTGAATGGGGAAGTACCTATAGAGGCCTTTTGTGTTATTCTATCAGCCCATAGTGCGAATACTAAAGATTTGTGCCAGTTTTTATGATTTTGTTCGATAATTCGCTTAATGATTTTGAGTAGATTTTTATTGGTAGACTCTGCTAGACCATTACCCTAGGGATAGTAATTTGCAGAATATTTCAATTTAAATATTCTTTTGATAACAAACTCAAATATGGCATTTCCAGAAAAATAAGATGCATTATAAAAAACAAGAGCATTTGGAACACCAAACCTGGTAATGATGAACTGGTCTATGAATTCTATAATTCCTTCAGAGTTTGTTGTCTTTAATGGAATTTCTTCAACCCACTTGGTAAAGTAATCAGTAGCAGTAAGGATATACTTGTGTTGTTTGGAGGATTGTGGAGTTATCTCTCCAATGATGTCTAGTCCCCATTGTTCAAAAGGTTGATCGATATTAACTGGTTGCAAAGGAAAAGTTGGTTTCCTTTGTCTTCCACTAGAGACTTGACAACTTTGACATTTTCTTACGTACTCATGGGTATCTCTGAATAAGGTGGGCTTGTAATATCTAGCATGGATGATTTTATGAGCAGTTGTGTCAGCTCCAAAATGTCCTCCAGCTGGTCTATCGTGTAGTTCCTGCAAAACCTTTTGTGCTTCAGGTTTCTCTATACATCTTAATAAAATTGAATCGTAGTTTTGCCTAAAAAGCACATCATCAATGATAACGAAGTTTTTTGACTTTAATCTAATAGCCCATCTGTTTTTATAAGAGAGATTAGGAGATGCATGCCCATTTTTTAAATAAAAGATTAAATCTGCATATTGAGATTCAAAATTGGTAATACTTATCTGGTTGATTTCTTCAATATGATCTGTCCCACCTGATTCCGGAATGTTGGATGCTCCTGCTAATAACATGCAAAAACCTTGGCCTCAAACAATCTTTTCTGGCTTGATTTCCAAGTCATATTCTTGAAGTGTTGTAACCCAATTTTCCGTTTTTTCACCTAGTTCTCTTTTGATCAGTAATTGCCTTACTGCAGAAAAAGGAACTATTACTTTTGTATGGGCTTTTAGAAGGAAGGGCCTATAGTGTTTGATGGCTTTATATACGGCAAAGGCTTGTTTTTCAAATTCAGAGTAATTTAGTTCTACACCTTGAAAATTTGAACTAAAGAATGAAATCGGTGCTTCCAAGTTGTGATCGTTGATTTGAGTGAATACTGCTGCATAAGATAAATCAGACGCGATAGTGTACAATGTGAAATGATTAGAAAAATTAGGAGTGTTTAAAGTGGGGGCATTGATTATTGATTGATTGATTAAATCAAATGCTTCTTTTTCCACAGCCCCCCATCTAAACACTGAATTTTTCTTAATCATGGTTTGTAATGGTAAAATGATATGAGAAAAATCGGGAACAAATATTTTGACAAAGTTGATCTGACATAAAAATGACTGCATTGATTTTTTTTATGAGGAAATGGGATTTAAGAAATTTCTTTAATCCTGTTGGGATCAATATAAATACCGTTTTTGGAAACAATAAAGCCCAAGAGCTTTCCTTTATCTAGAGCAAAGAAGGATTTTTTTGGATTAAGTGAAATACCATACCTTCTACAACGTTCAAAGATTTGATTCAAATCATGTAAATGGTTAGATCTCTTTTTAGAAAATACAGTAATATCATATAAATAGACGACTACTGTCTTGTTGATCAATCCTTTGAAATTTATATTCATTGCTCTTTGGAATGTAGCTCCTGTGTTAATGAGTCCAAAAGGCATTTTCTGATAGGCGTAAGTTCCCCATTTTGTTCTGAAAGTAGTTTTGAGTCTGTCATCAGGATGAACTAGAACTTGGTTGTATCCTGAAAAACCATCTAGAAAGGACATTAGTTCAGAACCTGCTACTGAATGCAGTATTTTCTCCATGGTAGGCAATGGGAAATTATCTTTTTGACTTTCCTTATTCAGATTTCTGAAATCTATACAAATCCTGATGTCACCATTCTTCTTCCTAAAAGGCACCATGTTGGAGACCCAGTTTGAGTGTCGAGCAGGAAAAATAATCTTTGCTTTCAAGAGTTTATTTAGTTCTGATTTTATCTGACTCTCTAAGTTTGGATGTATTTTCCTCAATTTTTGTTGTGTTGGTTTTTTTTCATGTAGCATTGGAATGGTATGTTGTATGATAGATGTATCATATGTTTTTAAATCATCATAATTCCAAGCGAAGACATGTTTATTTTTTCTTAATAATCTAATAAATGTTGTCATTTCCTGTTCAGAAAGCCCTAATCCTAAATTGATATTTTGAGGGTTCTGCTCAGTACCAAGATTTATCAATTCAAACCTTAAGGTGGAATTTTGGAGTTTTGAATTGGTTACATGATTGAACCTGTCTTTAATGTCACAGAGATCTTCAAGTTTAACCACAGGTTTTGGTATGGAGTTTTCCTCATTCTTTTCTTTCATCTGAAGATCATGATCATTCTCATCAATGATCTGATCGTTGTAGGCTTTGTCAGAAGTTAAGAAATGTATAATTTCTTCATCGTGGTTGAATACTCTCCAATTGGTGATATTGTCAGGGATTGATGGCCTAATGATCAACTCTACTGAAAATCTATCTAGACTAAAATCTTCAGAAGGCAAGAGTTTAGAAGCAACATTAGCCAACAGGTTAGCTGCTGCATTCTAGGATCTGGGAATAGGTGAAATATTGAATGCTAAGAAATGAGATAAAAGTTCCTGGACTAAAGACTGGTAGTATTTAAGGTGATTAGAGAGAAAATGGATTGTATTTCGAACTTGTTTTATAACAATCTCTGAATCGCCGAACACTTTTAAATATTGAACTTTCAAGTCGATAGCTTTGTATAATCCTTGGATCAAGGCTTCATACTCCGTTGTATTATTCATGCATTCAAATTCTAATCTACAAGAAAGCATCGTTTTTTCTCCCTCAGGGTTGACTAAAATACACCCCGCTCCTGATCCTTCACTAGATTTTGAACCGTCAAAATATAAAGACCAAAATAAAGAATTATCAACATTCTTATTTACAAAATTCTCAGTAACATTAACACATCTAGATCGGTCAGTTTGTGAAAAATTTCGATTTGTGATGTGAAATTGTTTACCGAGAAAGGAGATGGCTCGGCAATATAATTGCCAAATAATGATTCAGAAGAATAGTTTCCCAAAATATTATTGTTAAATGCAACTGGTTGATTTTCTTGTTCGAGCTCTGTAACAGTATGTGTCATGTGTTTTTCCTGATTGATTTTTATTTGATTCGGATTTCCTTTGTAGGGCAGCCACATATGAGACTAATCGGTAGAAATATATTCGTGGAGCTTTTCAGACCAATCTCTGATCAGGATTAAACCATAGAACTCAAGTATATCAGTGATTAAGATATCAATTCTCTGAACCACTCGTGGATCAGTCGATAACCTAATTGTAACAAAGTTTATTTCCCCTAAAACTTGGACTTTAGTTCTATCTAACTGCACAATGTGAATTGAGGATTTCTATGGATCTATGTTCAATTTAGAACAAAATGAATCTAGAATTATATTGGATGATGCCCCAGAGTCAATCAAGAAGTTATGTAGATTTCGATTGTAGATTTCGTACGTTAAGAGAAAAGGAGGGGTATGGAAATTCGATCTGTCTCCAATTAGAATTGTATCAGTTGCCTCAACTCTACCAGAAGGTGGTTGTCCTGAATCACTTGCAGCTTTAGTACTGGGAAGGAGCGAAGAAGGAACTGAATTAAGTTCTTTGAGAAGCAATTTTTGTTGATGTTTTAATTTTCTGAGTTCAAACATGGTGATGTTTGCCTTAGTCTTTTTCATATCATCAACAACATTATAGTCCATTGAATCCGATACTACCAACGTCTTAGATGATGTAGGTATATTGGAGGATGACGATTGATTTTGAGGTACTGTTGCAGCTGGCTTCCTTGTGGGTACCTTTTCCTTTGTAGTATTAGTCCCTGCACTCCTTTTCTTTGAATTTTCTTGGACAGGTTCAGGAGTACTTTTGCTCCTATTAGTCACCGGAAAGGCTTGTTGTTTAGCTTCGGTATTGGAGTTAGGCAATATGAAATCACACATTGCATGATATTCAATGACTTCCTCTTCTTCGAATTCATCAGATGGTGCAATTGTTTCTTCTTCTTCTTCTTCCCCAGGATCTAAATCTGCATAAGATATAACATTTGGAGGCTTGGACTCAGGTTTCTTAAAGTTCCTATAAGGTTTCTTTGTTGAGTACTCTGCTACTTGCCTTTTTATTTCAAACATTTCATTTGACATGGTTTTGAGGACTTTTTGAAGGCCCTCGATATCATATGGATCTTTGGTGATTTTCTTTTTTGAATCATCCTTGAAAGACACTTTTTTGGATTTTCTTTTCTTGAGACCAGCTTTTTTTTCGAAAGCGATTACACGTTTTTCGATAGCGAGGGCTTCTTTCATGTTTTCAGCCAATGTAGGTTTTTTAACCCTATCTACAAAAATGGCTATATTTGAGGGTAAGGCTATAATGTACCACTCGCTTCTAATTTGTTCATTTGGCTTGTCATGGTAGGGATTTTATTTAAGAGTTTGTTAAATCAGGAGTTAAACTCCTTAATTGGTTCTCTTGACTCGATCCTTAGATTGGAAAGGTCATTGATGAGTGTGGCCAAGGATCTATCATTGTCGTATTTGGTAAGAAACTGTTCCTGGAAGATATTCCAACTGGTAATGGATCCAGAGGGCAAGGAAAAATACCAAGACCCTGCTGATCCTTGTAATGTGTAGGGGAAAAGTCTAACTACAACATCTTCTTCTGTTACTCCCTTCATATTAACGAACAACATGAAATTGTTTATGCGTTCCTCAGCTAATGTTCCAGCATCTGGATTAAACTTTGGTAACCATTTCTCAGGATAATCGGGTAATGGATGTAAAGGCGCAGGCATAGTGACTGCACCAAGACTTCTCCATGGTGCCTGAGCCATTTTGGGAGTACCAACGATTACTTGTGGTGTTCCAGGTGTTTGGGGAGGAGGTGGAAATGAAGACTGAAAAGATTGTGATGTTGAAGGTGAAGTCCCCTGGTGAACAATACTATGTAATGATGAAGTGGGTGTTTGACTTCGCACTGGAGATGATGAGATGGAAGATGATGGAGAAAAGGTTTCACTACCAGAACCTTTAGTGTTCTTTTTAATCCTTTTCCTTTGGGGTAAAGGTAACTCAGGTGGTTCAATATCGAGTTTTTTGCTTTGAAGTCTGGTGAGATGATGAGGTAGGTGGAATTGCGAAGTCTGATTGCCTTGTGATACTTCAGATCTAGGAGTTGAAATAGAGAAGCCTTGAAGTTTCTGGATGATAGACTGAAATTCAGGGGACTCCGGACTTAAACGTTCTGAAGTATGATGAGCTTGAGCAGTAGTAGTTGATCCTTCCTCTTCTCATCTGGATACTGGTATTTCAGAGTGCAAATGAGAGGTCTGAGGAGAGGTGGAGGGTGATTTACTCTGTGAATGGTCTGTAGGTTTTGACTTACTCACCATTCATAGTGGATGGCCCTCCTTCTAGCACTAGAAATGTTGATGCCCCGAAAATCGTTACATCAACATCGGGGGATAACCACCCGGTCCAGACCTTAATACAGCTCCTTTTCCGTTTGGGATGGTGGCTCCGACTAGATATAATGGGACCAGTTTCCCAATAGTGAATAAAAGGGGGTAAATGAATGATTGGTTTTGTAACAAGTGATAATAAATGGAGGACTTATTGTATGAATGAAAAACATAAAATGACTATTTTATCCCGGGAAGCTTTTATTCTTTAAGTGCAATGTTAAATAATCTATTTTTGTTGATAAGCATATAGATGACACTATGCAAAAAACAAAGACATTCATTTAAATGATAATTGCTTCGTTCAAATAGTTGAACGAAGTAATTGATAAAACGATATTACACTTCTCTTTTATATTACTGATACATGCATGATTGAAAGAATAGCAAACTGTAAACATCCAATAGTGGAAAGCATAAAGTTTACTGTTAAAACACATTCATATATTCAATAATAGCATAAATGGCCAAACAACAATTCACATCAAAGGAATAAATTAGACATAGATAATAGTACCATATGAGCTGCGAATTATTCCCTACGCCAATCGCAATTTGAATTCCTTCTTCCGATTCAGAAATACTTTAAAATAAAGGAAATAGTGCACATTCACATCAAATCTTCATTGTCAAAATTTGGAAAGATTTGGTCCATCCTTCATAAAAGAATATGCCTGAAGTACAGTAGTTCAACTTCAGGCTTAAGTCATATACAAAAACTTACGACCCTTTCTAAATACATGGAAGGGTCTATAAATACTAAACTAAGCTAACAAACTACAAAATTAAAATGATACTAAATTGGAATAATTCGATCTTAAAATATCTCTCCCACAATGATCTGGAAATTGGCAGCGATGATTCATTCTTCTGCCTGTTTGCCCTTTGTCCTGAGTTGGCATATTGCCAGCATTGGCTCCACTTCTTGAGGGCGGCTGAGACGAGAATTGATTTGAGCAGCATAGGTGGCATCATGTATATCGGGAATGATACACCCAATTGCATCCGTCAGGCATTTGAGGGAAGCTCTCTGAGTGTAGGGTTTTACTAGGAAAAACCAATAGATGTCCCAAGTTAAACTTTTAATCCCTGAGATCAATCTCCTATTCTTTTCTAGCTCTTGGTTACATGAGTGCTCCAATGTCTTGGTCCATAATAGTTTACCTGGTGTACATTGAGAAATCATGTTAGATAAATAGAGAGTATTATTGATCAAGTCAATTAAATTGCTCGTAGATAACTTGCATCCAGAAACAACTCTCTCTGCTTTCATTAATTGGGACTGCCATTCTGTGAGTAGGATTTCCTTATGGGATTCTAAGATTTTGGGCAAGTTTGTTGCCTTTCCCTCATTAGAGTCCTGCCATGTAAGAAAATCTGTCAAAGTGTCTTCGACTTGCTCTAAATCCTTCCTGGCATCCACTGACTTATCTATTATAGATGATGTTATGTCACATAAAAGTCGAACTTGGGCGATTTCATGACATAACAATCTTATTTGTGTTATTAATGCCTTGTTAATTTGCATTGCCTCTGCTCTGAACTCAGCAGGTTGGGGAAGACTCTTGAACCTTTCTACTTGAGCTAATAATTGAGCAATTTTCTGATCTTTTGTCTTTGCCATATGTTCATTCATCGCCTTCAACTTTGATAATTCCTTCGATAGTTCCTTATGTTTCTAGATTGCTCCTGAATCGATCCTCTGCTTCTCTTCATGCAACTGTTTGTTTAGCTGGTTGTTTAATTGTTGCTGTGTGGACAATTGTTGTTGTAGTTGTTCTGACTTCTGCTACTCTTCCAATAGCTGTGCTTGTAATAAAACGATCGCTTGATCCTTTTCCTTCAACAAATTGCTTACCTCCGATGCTTTATCCATGGTGGCTGCGGAATAGGCACCAGCATACTGAGATAACATGGTTAGGTGATCGGAGGGGTCAGATTCTTCTCTCCATACCACATTTGTTATTATTGTTTGTTCAGGGAACAAAGAAGGTTGATCAATCCTTCTTCTTTCCCCTGTCGCTTTATCACAGCCCTGTGTTTTGGGCTATATAAAACATCTAGTGGAGGAATGTCCTCCACTTGCAAAATAATTTGATCAGAAGGGTTCTTCAGAATTATTTCTACTACTGTATTTGAGGGTGGACCACTGTTTCCTTTGTTTGGAACCTCCTTTGATGTTGTATCTTGTGTATCGGCAGCTTTGGATGTTTCGGCGTTCGTTGAGGTCTCAAGATTGCCTATAATTGTATTGAATCGTTTCCATTCTTCAACAAATCTTGGGTCCACTTGAGTATCCACATTTATTTCTTTGCTTCTCTACTCCTACTGCTTTTTCTATTCTTCTTCCCTTATTCTCTCCTATTGCTTCTTTTCTGCCTCCTCTTGTTCTTTTCTCTGTGCCTCTTCCTGTGCTTTTCTCTGGAGTTCCTCCTGCTCTCTTCTCTGGACTTCTTCATAGATTGCGGATTTAGCAGGAGGTTCATTAGTAAGCTGCTGCTTAGGCTCGCTTGACTGAATCATTGGGGTAGTAGCTAACAAATCTAGAGGCGGAGTTTGCAACCTCTGTTCTCTAAGTTTATTAAATTCTACTAACCCATCATCACGATATCTCATCCTCGCTAGCTATTGTACCTGGAAGATTGACTCGGTGGAGGAGAACAGGTCATCAAACTTATCTTCCTTGTGCTCGAATTTAGTAGGCTTGGCTTGATCTAGGGCATTATAGATGACTTTCTTCGGGTCGAAACATCTATTAGGTAGAGTGGCGAGACATAAGACGTTCATTTTTTTTGCCTCTTTCTCTGCATGTTTATAATCATGCAGAGTATAGATGCCACACCTAAGAGGAAAAGGAGGCCAAACTTGCTTCTTTGAATTTCTGAGAGTTTTCGTGGCTGACGCAGTTGTAAGCTGATATGCTATTTCGCGAGCTAATAGCTTGTCTGGTATGTACAATGGGAGGACATGAGGTCTGTCCTGACTGCCAAAAACTCTTACATAGGTGAATTTTTCTTCTCCAAACCAGGTTCCTATGGCTGTCAAGTCAATCTGAGCCTGAGAGGAGATCTTAGGGGCAGGTTTATCGAAAATTGCATAGTAAAGAGGTAGCATGAATCCATTGCAGACCTGGTATAAATGGTGTTTATAATGAGCTTTCCATAGTTTCTGGTGGTAGACATGAATAGCCATAGGGTCCTGTGGAGTCCATCTCCACCCTAACATAGGAAACTTAGAATCGAAACAGAGGGTATCCAGAATGTAGGTTCTAAAATAAAATGGAGGGATGAACCTATTAGTAACACGAGATTTGTTTCTGAATTCAAGAATAGCCGTAGCCAACTTATCCAATAATATAGTCCCCCAATCCATTATCTCACTATTACATGCCGCTTCCATCAAAGGAACCATCTCTATGAAAAATTTGGAAGAATCATGCAATCCCCACAATCGACACATCATGACTCCAGCATAATAATAAGGAGAGCATAAGGAGTCGACAGAGTACTTACCCGAAGACTCATGTTTGTGTTTCGTCGGGTTCTGTCTCCATTTTCGTATAGGCGCTGACTCGGTCTCATTCTCATCTTGAAACTTCTCCAGAAATGCTTTATTGTACTTCTTCTCTGGCTCGGGCAAGTGGTACATTTGTCTGAAATCGTTGGGCTAAAATGAACCAAATACTCTTCCATCAACAGTGCAAAATGTTCTGTCCGTGATTGGAATTTCCTCAATTGCCCATCTCACCACATCCGTATACAAAAGAATTTGCTCTCGAGCTGCTATCCTATGTAGGTAGGAATCAGCCAAATCTTTTAAAGTAGCATCAGATTTTGGGCTTGAACCTGCTGAAGCTTGTACCAATGTTTGCTGAGGGTCCTTGGCTTCTACCAAGTTGTAAATACTTTGCCAAGTAGTGCTGCCAAGGCCGAGACATGTGGTATCTAAGATTAATCCGTTCTTGCTTGGTCCCAGATCGGTGGCATGTTGTCCTGTTACCATAGGAGCCGAAGGCATTCTAGACTTCTTTGATTTCTTTCCCATCGTTAATGCGAAAAACTCTGCGCAAGAGAAAAATAAACGTAATGCAGAGAATAGATGGCTAAAATCAAGTATGAGGAAATTGCATCAATCAATGAGTAATGGAGGATTTATCATAAGGCTCCCGTGGATGCAATCTCTGAAAAGATTTAGGCATGATTGCTCATTAATTGACCGTTAAAAGCTGTCAATCATTTAATTGCTCATTATATCGTTTATTTGTCGAATAATGGTTTAAGTGTGGATTTGATTTTTTGGCAGTTGGACGTGAGCGAATCTCTATCGAGAAGAGAAAAGGCTTTCAATGATAATTAATATATAATATAGTGAAATCATATTGATCATTTTCGAATGTCGCGTTTTGGGCTCATCGCAATCGGAAATCGGAGGAAGGTTTGGGCAATTTTATTTAAGTCTTATGGAATCCTCGATCGCCGATAGCAATAGCGCTTGACTCGCATCGGGAGATTGAATGAGGAGGGTTTGTTATGTTCACGTCGCATTCCCCGACCGCCGATTGCGATATCATGTCGGAGCAAAGGGGAGGGGCCTTTTATTATTTGTTTTCCCGATATCCATTGGCTAGTTTGCTTTTATCGAATCGGGGAAAATCAATGGGTCATGGTTTATGCATCCTTTGTTGTTGCGATATACGATATTGCGATCGCTTTATCGTAATAATAAAGGATTATTCGTTTTATTTTTAAAACCGATTTATTTCAAAATTTTTAAAACCATCTTGTTTATTTCCGAACCTTTAGAAGAGTGATGGATTAATACCAATTTAATCTAAAAGGGACCCATTTCAATTTATAATTTTCTAAAGTAAAATAAATTGAAATGGAGGGTTGTTGTATAGCACAACATGTTCTAAACTTTTCCTTAGCAAAAAATGAACAACGATCAGTTCTCGGAGGGAAAGTGAGGCCTCCAGTGCTGGGAAGAGATTATGAAAGCAATGTTTTTGCAACATGTCTATTTTTAGAAAACTTTTTTTTGAATAATATGGGGCACTCAAACTTCAATGAATTACCTTAATTATCCTTCCAATTAATATCATCTATGCAATCTTAAATAAACCATCATAATTAACAGGAAGTATAATAAAACGACTTATAAGCTATCTAAAAGAGCATTAACCCTGTACCTCCGCATCATCATATATGGAGAAGAGTTAGACAAAAATTTACAGAGCAGAGAATCCATACCTAATTCATGAATTAAATTGAGTTCCACAAATTTCATTTTTTTAAATATTTTGACATTTCAGCTTGAAGGCAACACTCTGCAGATTTATTGCTATGAAATTATATAATTTTCTTATCCTCAGTATTTTGACAATGAAGTAGATTAAGTAAATTACTGTCGTTGTTTATCACGCAGCTGGTTGCAACGTAAATGCTTTCTTCCTACTTCTTCTATTAATCATGATGTCTACACAAATCTATGTACTTTGACTATGGTGCCATGTAAACTTTTTTTATTAATCATATTATATAATGGTGATTTTATATGTATGATGCAATAGGTCCTAGCTATAATGCAGCCTCTTCCTGCAGTATTCCTGCTTTATTTTGTGGTCTTCAGTCGTTGTGTTGCACATCTCTAGCAAGAACCGAGCAAGGTACTTCTCTCGCCAATTCTTCTCTACCCGTTGAAAAATAGTTGTGCCACTACAAATTTCAGTACTTTTTTTATTCATAGGAATAGTTTTTTTATACATAAAAATAACCCAAAAAAATATAGGTGTGTAAAAAAAAAAACAATTTTAATTTATTTAAAATTCAAAAAAAAAATTAATCCAACTCTATTGTATTTTCAAAATAACCTGATCCATAAAAAATTATTGGGCTTTTCTCTGACCAGGGACGATATTCTTACGTCAGAACCCTCTCTTTTTTTGTGTTACAAATTCGAATGAAAACCTTTGATTAATTAGGTTGATCTTTGTTGTAAGGTGGATACGAGTTCAACAAAGTCTTAAAGAAGTTCAAGGATACAAAATTTCCACCCACCTCAAACAATTAGACTTAAACATCTACCCTATTTTCTATCTTAATGCTATATGTACCATATATTATTATCCTTTCAAAGAGCATTGTAATTAAATTGCTTTCGAAGATTAAAGTAGGTATATCTTTTAATCCATAATATTTAAATGCAAAATATAGTAAGATCTGAACTAAAGACAGACCATGAGCAAGGTTATTAACATTCTAATTAAATTAAATAAATAAGAATATTACTATCTATAATTCATTTTTTATTTCAATTAATAAGGGAAGAAAAGTTGGTTATATTTATCTAATTAATCGAAAGGTCATCGAAATATTTAATAAAGCTAATATTTCACTTTGTATTCAATTAAAATTAGATGTAAAAGCTATAAGTCTGAGCGTTGCAACTAAACTCTTATACCATATATAGTAACTCCACAATTAAAATATACAATTAATTATATCAATGATGTGATTTATAATCAACACAAACAATTTAACTAATTAGCATATAATTTTTGAAATCACGAGCATAGATGATTTATCTATATTGACAATATTCCTTGTGATTTGAGAGATGAAAGTTATTTTGATCCTTCTAGTCGCAACAATGTTTTTGGGGTCAACTCTCCACCAAACTATAGGCTGAGCTCTACATAATCGTTTTATAGTTGGTCATCTCCAAGCCCTCAATCAACTACCACTGCCAAGGAATCATTTGTCTCACAACGCATTTCTTATAAAAGAATGAATGAAATTCATCCACAACTTCATCCATTAAATAGAAAAATGGTTCCACAACTTAAAAGAGATTGAAAAGAGAAATCCATCCACACAATCTATGTGTCAACAAGCTAACTTTTTAATTCTTTGGTTTAAGTTTTACTTAATTCCACATTTTCTCTTAATTTAACTCTTTCTTATTTTATTTCGTTTTTATTTTTGTTCACTGTTCACTATAATATATATAACAAAAAGATATAATAAAGTATTTTATTTATTACTCTATTGTACTTTCGTATTATTTAAATTACTTATATAAAATAATATATATATATTATTTATTAATCATTAGATAATTACTATGGACATTACAATATGACTCTCTGACTAAAAAAACCTAGAATAGAAAACATCCTGAATAAAATAATAATAAATAAATAATGTTTAAAAAGACTATTATAAGAAGAACAATGAAATTATAAAATCAAACCTAGTTACACTTTTCAACACCCCCATAAACTTGTAATAAAATTCGACACTTGGAAACCTTAAGACCTGGAGATAATCATAACTTCTCAGATTCAAAGATAATGGATGAAATTGAGTAAGGGGTTCCTGAACGTGGTCATATCTGGGGTAGGAAAAAGTAGTATTTTCAAGCCTTATCCCTATACTGGCAAATGAAAACCCTATTAGACAAAGTCCTTACTGAGAATCAAGTTGAAAGATATAACGTATTTGCAATTCTTAAAGATGTGAAACATATTTAGAAAAACCAATGGGTCTATATTAAGAGAATCAATGCTTTCTTGACATGTATCGAGTGTCACATTCCATGCTTCACTACTATGTCAAATCCTTTTTTATTTAATGCAAAAGATCTAGAAACCTCATTTAGTTCATACTTATTAAAATGATTGCAAGTAGATTTATGTTTTTTTTATTATGTAGTAGATACCTTAATTATTTTATGATTGGTAATAATCTTAGATATTTAGATAAATTATTATATAGATAGGTGGTTAATAATATTTGGCTTCTTATTGGGTAGATTAAGAACACAACTAGAAAACCTAATTAAAATGATTAGATGAATGATGTAATAGAAAATATTATTTTGTGAAATAATAGAATAGTATTTAAAAAAAAAATTGTAATTTGTAAATTTATAATTCCTTATATAAGTTTAAATTATTTAAATATAAAACTAATTAATAAGTAAATATATTTATTTAGAAAATATAAAACTAATTATATTGTTTTATTTATTTAAATAAACTTTATGATTTAACTTTGAAATTTAATTTTTAAATAATTTTATTTTATTTTTATTTTTGGTTAATAGGTTAAGGCATAGTGCCATAGCAAGCTTCACATCACGGAATTCCATCCAATATTGATGTGGGTGAACAATTCTTTAAATATGCTTTTATGCGAACTAAATCCAAGTAATACATTACTTTAAACCCCTTAAAGTGTAACGGATTTTCCCATTCCTATCAATGTGTGACTCATTCTTTCTATGGAATCATTCTATTGTGTAGTACAACAATTGATTATCTATCTTTTTATTCGATTTCTCCTGCAATAACCATTGAATTCAATTGAAGTGAGTTCACCCCCTTATTTATTCTCAATGTGGCAATGTTTCGCTTTTGACATTTTCAACTAATCTTTGAAATTGTATGAATTTGTTAAAGGTTTCATATTTATCCATTAGAAAATACACCGAAGTCATCAGGGTCAAATAATCTATGAAAGAATAAAATATCTCCATCCACTAAGAAAAGTATCCATAGGACAAAAAAGTGTCGATATAAATAAGTTCAAAACATCCGTTTTATCACTATTTACTTATGGGAAAGGATCCATATTTTGTTTTCCAATAATACAAGATTCACACTTAGTAATACCCCTTCTAAATAGGGGAATCCTTCAACTATATTATATTATTTATGTTTACTAAGGATATCAAGATTCAATTTACCAAATCGATATTTCCATAACATTAGGGAGATGGTGGATAAATCCATTTATGATGCAAAATCTTGTTTGTGATGAATGAATATTCCTTGCACGTTAGAAATTTTTCTTCTTTACATAGTATCATATGTTTTGAAAATTTATTATAGTATTAATTACAATTCATCGATCTTTTATGTTTATTTAATGCCTTTTTATCTAATAAGTATTGAGGACAACAATTTTTCCTTAAATGTGAAAACATATCATATATTTGAAAGTAATACTTTTGTAATTCTTGGAAGAGAAAAGTGCGCTAATCCTTTTCCTTGAGGTGTATAGGGTATGCCATTTGTTAAATAAATTGCACTTCGTCCTATTTCTTGATATGTAAATAAATAAACTCTGAGGTGTATAGGGTATGCCATTTGTTAAATAAATTGCATTGCGTCCTATTTCTTGATATGTAAATAAATAAACTCTTATGCCAACATAGCTCTTGTATCATGTATCCAATTATTCTTAAGTCATTTTCTAGATTTTTTTAGTAGCTATTTTATCTACACATTCATTCTCCTAAGTTGTGAATATAGAATCATCATCTTCATTTTTTGTATATTAATATGGTGGAATGCATTGGACATTAAATTTTGTTTGAAATATTGTTGATTTTTTGCAAAATTTTGATTATTGTCCTATATTCTTCTACCACATGTCCAATCTTCTACCACATGTCCAATGTAAAGCTATAATTTCATTTATATTAAGTTCTTTTTTGACCATCATGAAAATGTTCTTGAGATATCCTAAAGTGTTATTAATTTTGATAAATTTTACTCCCCCTTGGATTCTTTGACAACAATAGCCATAGACTCTATTTCTTCCTTTTCCTCTATAAATGTCATTCAACTAGTCTCTTCCTCTTTCACTTTCATTATAACTGTTGATTCCACTTGTATTGTATTAGTTTATTCCTTCCCAGTTCCATTATAAGTACCTCTTTCTATTTTATTTTGATTGGATGAGCACCTCCCTCTTGAATTTTTTCATGTCATTCCATTTGAAAACAAAGGATTTTCCCCTAGTTTGTTTTTTACCAAATTTCTTATCATGTTGGATCAACAAGTCAACAAGGAAATCAAATGTTTAGTTTTGCCAATTTATTGGGGATTTGTATGCCTCTAGAAAATGTGTATAGGAGGGTAGAAAACCATTCATTAGTATGGTGTTCTTGAAACATGTTTCCACATATTTAAATCCATATTTCAAGGGTTCTTGCTAAATATTTTTGAAAATAGAGATGTATTCGAAAACATATCCCCTTTCATATATATTTTGACTAAGAAAGTTATTATAAAGGGAAACCATTTTTTATTGAAATTGAGTATCAAACACCTTTTTAAAATTTTTACATGTTTTCCAATAATCAAATACATTCCAATATGAATACATGACTCATCAATGATGTGATATCTCCATAATACAACTTCTCTTTTATCTTGTTCTTCCTATTTTACTAGTTCTCTAGCACATTAATGGGGTTAATTGGAGCTCTGCATCCATTAAAATTATCCTTCCACAAATCATTGAAAACTAATATATTTTTCATATTATGACACTATATCATGTAGCTCTTGGGTCCCTCCAATTTTTATAATTCAACAATTATATTGACTAGTTTAGACATGGTGAATTATTTATCAAATTCCCACAATTAAAAAATTTAAGAGTACAATGCATAAGAGGCACTTCACACACTACAAATGGGTTCCATAGGGGATCGTCCTTGACCCTCTTATATTCCAATGTAAAAAACATTGATGGGGTATTTTACTAACTCATATAAATCCTTCAACTTGAGATTATGATGATTCAATGTGCATGAAAATTTCAAATTTTGATGAAATACAATCTCTTAAACAAGAGCATACTCTCCCTTGAAGTGAAAATTTTGTGAGGATTTGTTGATGACGGTTTTAATTTATCATTAACTTCTATGGTATTCAATTCTTCTAAAAATGAATAATTTTCCTATGCTGATGGAGCCAATTAGGTTTCTTTCGGATTTAAATCAAACATTGAAAAAAACAATAAATAAAGCCAAATAAATTGCATTGATGTTTACTTGGAATCTAAGGGAGGTAAAATTACTTAACCTATAACTTGATGTAAAGCAAGGAGACCATATTTTCCTCAATGAGATTCCCATAATGTGTAGCATAGTCCAAAATGATGAAAAAAGTGATCATAAGAATACAAAAAAAACTGTCATACTCACAACATTGAACGTTCCTAAGAACATGTGTTCTTGTGCCTTGCTTGCCTAACATCCTACTTGGTGTTATGGTAAGTGGTTTGGGGGTCGTTGATTGTAGACACCTAAAAAAGCATGAACTCTTAGGATGCACGAGCATTCTCAAGATGCACATGTTATTGAACACTTGATTGCCACATTTGATGTCATAAATAACTTATGAGCACCCATAACTAGGACGAGAGGCACTTTAGAAAATAATTGATCGAATCAGATCCTAAAGAACTCTCTATGTTTTCATAACTCTGTAAAATTAATGCCAAAGTTTCAAATTCTTACAAAGGTCGAGCTTATCAGAAATATCCTCAAACAATTGTAATTTGTGAGCAATGCCGAGCAACGAGGACCCTCGGTCAAGCGCACTGATCATTGGCCCATGGTAACGCATGCTTCCATGAAACAATAAAATGGGAAGCCTTTTTGAAAAATGGGGGAGGTTTCTGATATGCAATTAGCTATTGATGGGAAAAACCCTCAGAGAAGAAAAATCCCCAAGCGACTGGACCTGGAAAGTGAAAAACCATACAGAATTCGCAGATTCCATCAGAGGCAAGTCCCACATGAAAATCGACAAGATATCGGAAGGGCTTTGAGCAGTAAGCAGTTTCAGCTGAGTCGCGCCCGATGCTAAACACTGGGTGCCACACGTCCGATGAAAGATATAGAAAACCACTCACATTGGATAGGTAAGCATCATGCAACTTACCTGCTCGATATGGACGGAGATCGTGGGATCTGGAGGCTCTAGATCGACGGCAGACATGTGATCCGATAGATTACTAGATTCAATGGGGTAAACAGGCCAAGTTGAATAAAGTTTGAAGTCTGGCATGAAAAAGGAGTTGGAATAGGAATCGTGTTCGCGGGCATTCTCGGAAGTTAAACAAAAATAATGACAGTTTAAACATTTCCAAGAGAACTGACACTAAGTTTTTTATGTAACAAGTGGCCACCTCCCTGTAAGGCATTACACAGCGACGATGACACAAAACAGAGGAATTCAAATGGACAGAAGCAGGAGAACCAGAGCGCCGGGAAGCGAAAATGAACAGTCATAAAGCAGATTGGCTTTAAAGCCATGAATTGACAGAAACAAAGCATGTTGGGTATATGACCAAAGCCCCACATTGACTAGAAGTGGGGAGGATCATGGGTATATAAGGATGGACAAATATATCCATTGGTATGAGGCCTTTTGGGGTAAGTCCAAAAGCAAATGCATGAGGGCTTAGGCCCAAAGTGGACGATATCGTACCATTGTGGAGATATGTGGTGTCGAGAATCCTTACAAGTGGTATCAGAGCTTGGACCCAGGTTTCCAGGTTCGAAGTTAGCCAAGTGGATGAATCCTCAGAATGCCGAATGAAGGTGGTGGGCCCCAGTAATATCACAATGGGATCCGTGGATGATATCGGTTACACTAATGGGTGATCGTTTGAGGGGAGGCTCGATGGTCCTTTGTTCAAGGGGAGGATAGTTGGGTATACGACCAAAGTCCCATACTGGCTAGAAGTGGGGAGGATCATGGGTATATAAGGATGGACAAATATCTCCACAATGGTATGATATTGTCCACTTTGGGCCTAAGCCCTCATCTTGGAAGGGAAAAGAAGGAGATTCACAGCAAGAAAACAATCATGAAGCAAATGTGGCAGGTGAGGTGTTACAAGATGCTTTGATTCTTTCTTTCAAAAATATTACTGATTCCTGGGTGGTAGATTCAGGGGCCTCATTCCATGCCACACCTGATAAGAAATACCTTCATGACTATGTTCAAGGGGATTTTGGGCAAGTTCGTTTGGGTGATGATAAACCCTGTAAAATTGTTGGAATGGGTAAGGTACTTGTAAAACAGTAGAATGGAAACCAATGGCTACTAAAGGAGGTAAGGCATGTTCCATATCTAAAGAAAAATATCATTTCAATAGGGCAGTTAGGCTGTGAAGGTTGTGTGACAACTTTCACAGATAAAGCTTGGAAGGTCACCAAAGGAGCCCTGGTAATAGCAAAGGCGAAAAGGTTGGTACATTGTATTTATGCAATGGTATTTCTAACTCTGTTAATGCTTTAACTTCCAAAGGAGCAGATGCAACATTATGGCATCATAAGCTTGGACACATGAGTGAAAAGGGATGAAGATTCTTCACTCAAGGAATTTGTTGCCGGGTTTGAATAATGTTGATTTGGACTTCTGTGAGAATTGCATTTATGGAAAACAGAAGAGAGTCAGATTTCTCAGAGTTGGGAAAGAAAAGAAGAATGAAAAATTGGAGCTTGTGCATACAGATGTATGGGACCTGCTCAGGTATCATCTCTCGGTGGCTCTCGTTATTATGTTACTTTTATTGATGATGCAACTAGAAAAACTTGGATTTATTGTACTAAGAATAAATCTGATGTATTTGATACTTTCAAGAAATGGAAAGCTTTGGTTGAGATTGAGACAGGAAAGAAATTGAAGTGTCTTAGATCAGACAATGGAGGTGAATATTGCAGCAAAGAGTTTGATAGGTACTGTTCAGAGCATGGAATTCGTAGAGAGAAGACAGTTCCAAGAACACCACAAGAAAATGGTGTGTCAGAAAGGATGAATAGGACAATCATGGAGCATGCAAGGTGCATGATATTGCATGCAGGATTGCCTTTATAGTTTTGGGTAGATGTTGTAGATACTGATGTTTATCTAATAAACAGAGGGCCTTCAAGTTCCTTGGATGGTGGTGTTCTGAAGGAAGCATCGATAGGTAAAAAGGTAAACTACTGTTTTTTAAAGCCTTTTGGTTGTGAGGCCTTTGTCCATATTGATAAAGAAAACAAAACAAATCTTGAGGCACAGTCAAAGAAATGTACCTTTATTGGATATGGTGTTAATGATTTTGGTTATTGCTTATATGATTATGAAAATCAAAAAATCATTAGGAGCAGAGATGTAATATTCAATGAAAAGGTCTTGTATAAGAATCAGTTGCAGGAAAAGAAACAGGAAAAAGAAAACAAGGAATACACAGTTCTTGATGAAATCACAAAAAAAGTAAAGATGCCTGAAAATAATAATAATCAACAACCACAACAACAGCAACAACAACCCCAAACACCTGAAAGTAGTGTTAGAAGATCTACCAGGATAAGTAGACACCCTGAACGATACTCTCCTTCATTATATTATTTATTGTTGACTGATTCCGGTGAACCTGAATGTTATGAAGAAGCAATGCAGGTTGAAAGCAGGAAGAAGTGGGAGGCAGCCATGGAAGAAGAGATGGACTACTTAATGCATAACCAGACTTGGGACTTAGTCAACTTTCCTGCAAGTAAAACTACATTGCAGAATAAATGGGTTTATAGGTTGAAGGAAGAAGATGGAGGAAAACAGAGATACAAATCTAGACTTCTGGTGAAGGGGTTTGCACAGAAGAAAGGTATTGATTTTGATGAAATATTTTCTCCTGTTGTTAAAATGACTTCAATCAGAGAAATTTTAAGTCTAGTGGCAGTTGAAGATTTTCATCTTGAGCAGTTAGATGTAAAGACAACTTTTCTCCATGGGCATTTGGAGGAAGAGATATATATGCAACAGCCACAAGGATATGAAGTGAAAGGGAAGGAGAAACTAGTGTGCAGGTTGAAGAAGAGCTTATATGGCTTAAAGCAGGCTCCAAGGTAGTGGTATCTAAAATTTGACAAGTTTATGTCTGAACAAGGTTATACTAGATGTCACTTTGATCATTGTGTTTATTTGAAAGAGAAAATTGATGGCAGCTATATTATATTGTTATTGTATGTAGATGACATGCTTGTTGCAGGATCTAACATGTAAGAAATAAATGTGCTGAAAAGAAAATTGGTAAATTCTTTTGCAATGAAGGATTTCAGAGCTGCAAAACAAATCCTTGGTATGAGAATAACTAGAGACAGGAAAAATCGTAAATTAACATTGTCTTAGAATGAGTACATACAAAAGGTGTTGAAAATATTTAACATGCACAATGCAAAACCAATTAGTACACCTTTTGCTAGCCATTTCAAACTTAGCAAGGAAATGTGCCCAAAGACCCAACAAGACATGGATTATATGTCTAAAGTTCCATATGCATTAGTAGTTGGAAGCTTAATGTATGAAATGGTCTAAACAAGGCTTGGTATTGCACATGCAGTGGGTGTTGTAAGCAGGTACATGAACAATCTAGGAAAGGAACATTGAATGGCAGTGAAATGGATTCTCAGATATTTGAAAGGTACCACAAATCAAGCATTATGCTTTGGTGGTTCAAACATTTCCCTACAGGGATATGTTGATGCAGATATGGCAGGTGACAGAGATAACAGGAGGAGCACTACAAGATATGTATTTACTATTGGAGGAACAATAATCAGGTGGGTTTCAAAAATCCAAAGTGTTGTTGCACTTTCAACAATAGAAGAAGAGTATGTTGCTGCTACAGAGGCTAATAAAGAAATGATTTGGTTATAAAGGTTTATGGGTGAATTGGGTAAGGAGCATGATAAGGGCACATTATACAGTGATAGCCAAAGTGTCATTCATATTGCAAAGAACTCAACATTTCATTCCAGGACTAAACACATACAACTCAAGTACCATTTCGTACGATCAGTGTTGGAAGATGGAAAGTTGAAGCTGGAAGAGATACACACTAGCCAGAATCCTACAGATATGCTAACAAAAGTTGTAACCAGGGAGAAACTGAGAACATGCTCAGTTTCAATTGGTCTTCAAGGATGATGATGAAGATGAGAAACAGCCAGGTCCGAAAGAGGAGTCATTGTCCAGCAAATGAAGCAGCGATGGAGTTTCTATAATCATTCTCCAAGTGGGAGATTGTTGTGTGTGGAGCATGATTGTTCAGAGGTCTTTGTTTCAGTCAGATGTATACCCCAGGAAGTTTGTACACCCCTCCACTCGGGGGGGTGCGGGGGGGACTTGTCCCCCCTGCGGGGGTTCGAGGGGGCTGATCCCCCCGGCTGGGGGGTCCGAGGGCCAGCGCCCCCCTGGCGGGGGCTCGGAGGCAGTGCCCCTGAAGCTAAAAACAGATGTAAATTTTCCTTGTAAAAGTATAGTAATTTCTAGTCAATCTGGGTCATTCATTAGGCGGATGATCTGACGTTAGAACTTATGTTTAGTTTAGGGTTTTTTGCCCTAGACGGAAACCCCTATCTTTGTATGAGGGCATTGTATTTGAGGCTGTGTAATAGATGTGTTTTCTATGTGTGAGCGAGAAACAGAGAGGTGAGTCTGTGAGAGAAAACAAAGGATATTACAACGGATTTGTTGCAGGTTGTGTCTCTTCATTTTGCTGGATAATAGAAAGGAAGGACTGGCTGTTCGGGGTGGACGTAGCCCAAACTGGGTGAACCACGTATATTTGTGTCTCTCTTGTTCTATGTGTTTTCTGTGTTTATATTTCTACAATATTTTATGTGTTCTATTTTTCCGTAATATATATAATTTTCTAACAACTGGTATTGGAGCTTGGACCCAGGTTGCCAGGTTCGAAATTAGCTAAGTGGATGAATCCTCAGAATGCTGAATGAAGGTGGCGGGCCCGAGTAATATCAGAATGGGATTCGTGGATGAGCTCAGTTAGATAGGCGGTGTGCTCCAGATTCTTCATGGACGTGTCCTGGTCCATACACGGTGAATAGGATTTGACCTAGGATAGAGAAAGCTCTCGAGGCAGGTGGTGAACCATGTAAGGCATGTGCTTCCAACACATTAGAGTAGAGAATCCTGGTTGGTAGAGAGTGGACGGATGGATGATCGTTTGAGGGGAGGCTCGATGGTCCTTTGTTCGAGGGGAGCATTGTTGGGTATATGACCAAAGTCCCACATTGAGTAGAAGTGGGAAGGATCATGGGTAGATAAGGATGGACAAATATCTCCATTGGTATGAGGCCTTTTGGGGTAATTCCAAAAGCAAATCGATGGGGGCTTAGGCCCAAAGTGGACAATATCATACCATTGTGGAGATATGTGGTGTCCAGAATCCTTACAAAGAAAGTAATGAGAAGAGTTAGTTAAGGTAGAAATCCAAGAGCAGAGAACAGAGATAAGAAATCGAGCTGACATGAGGGTAGCATCGAGCCAGACAGAGCCAGAGAGAGTCAAAGAGTCTGTGTACTCCCGGGAAGGCTTGAGAGGTTCAAGAAAACTCCTATGTATGTAGCCTGTCATGTATGTTTCTCAAATTAGGCTCATACTACTGTGACCAATAGAGGTTGAGTTTTAGTAACGAGAGTCTGTGTACTCTAGAGACTTGGGGGATCCAAGTCCAATCCTACTGATTATATCTATTGAGTGAGACTCAAATTCAGCTCACTATTGTAAAACTATGCTTTAAAAACATAATAGAGAGGCCACCACTGAAGGCTAGACCAAGAGACGTAGCCCAAGAGTCTTGGGTGAACTCCTTATTAAACTTGTCGTGTTTACATGTTTTACTATTGTGTTTTCTTTAACTGCTTTAATGTCTATGCATTTTTCAATCTTATCGATCCGTTCCATAAAGTAACATAGGCACATCCATGCACATGAGTTTGTAGTACCTTTAATTCTTTGTCCTAGATAAATTCCAGATTAAGTGGTATTAGAGCTTTAGGTTACTAGGTTAGACAAGATTGTGCTAGATTTTATTGTTGAATGCTAATTAGACCAAAGCTTAAATTAGGAGAAGGAGAGTTTGTTGAAACTAACCCTAAAATTGGAAGAGTCTACCCTAAGGGGAAAATGTCCGAAGAATGTCCCCTGGAATCAGACTCTCAGTTCAAGAATAGTTTCATGACCATGAGAGCCATGGTAGAGGAAATGTATAGATAATTTAAGAAAGGTAGAGAGGAAGATGCATCAAACTCCAAATGATATAAAGGAGCAGAATAATCTCTCCTCTATGACCACTCTAAAAGAAAAGGGAAACACGAAAAACTTCCCACACCTCCTAGTAGCCTTGAAAATGAAAAGAAGATACCTTTGATTAAATTAGATGTTAAATTCGATTTACTAATATATGATGGAGAGTTTAATGCAGAGAAGAAGGATAATTGGACTAGACAGATTGATGTTTATTACAAAGTGCAGAGCATTGATTCATATAGTAGTAAGATTTAGTTGGTCATCCTATGCCTTAGAGGCACTGCCTTGGTATGGTGGGAAGGCAGGACACAAGCTAACATGAAGAAGCATGGTAAAATTCATTTTTTCTAGAGTTAATATGTTTCTGCAATTAAAAAATAATTCTATCCACTAGCTTATATGCATCAATCCATGATGTGTTGGAAAACTCTTTGACAATTAAAAGGGAAAAGTGTACAAGGTTACACTCAATAATTTAGGAAAAGAGCTTTGATTCTAGGAATTTCTTTAGACTCACCTAAAACTATGCTGAAGTATATAGGTGGTCTACATAGCTACTTAAGGCACACAATTCCCATGTTTAATCCCACTAGCATATATGAGGTATCTGTTCAAGTTGCACATCTAGAGGCTAGAGGTAAGATTTTGAACCCAGAAGTTAGGGGATCATCAAAACCCACTGTAAGAAAGAATAAGGAGAAAAGAAAATAGAAATGGAAAGAGAGGAAGACAAATACTGTACAAAGGACCAAATATTCATGCACTCACTATAAGAAGGATGGACATGATGATGAACACTGCTAGATTCTACATTTGGAGCTGAAACCCAAGAAGTACAATGGAAGGAAGAAGAAGATTGCTGCAACTATTCAAAAGGATTTGGGGTTAGACTCAGGGGATGAAACAAAAATTGTAGCCACAGCTATAAAAGGTAAAAATTCTAAAGTATCTACTAGTAATTCTGCACAATCTATTGATAATAAAGAAAATGAGAGGAAAAGACATGAGATTTTTCATATTCAAATTGTTTCCAAGCATCAAAAAATTGATACTTTGTTTGATAGTGGCTCACAAGTAAATTTAATTTCTAAAGCAATTGTAAAGAAGTTGGGATTACTAACCACACCTCATAAAAAGCCATATCCATCAGGTTGATTATGTGATAAAGCATAGCTACAAGTGACTAGACAATGTAAACTTAGGTTTTCTTTTGAGTTAGCATTTGTAGATGAGGTTGAGTTATATATTGTTCCCTTGGATATATGTGGAATTGTTTTAGGAAGTCCTTACTTGTATGGTAGAAAGGCTATTTTCTATAGAGCTGAGAACAAGTACCAACTCGTTAAATATGGAATCGAATATATTGTAAGAGCTCATAAACTAAAGAATAATTATACTCTCATAAACTCAAGGCAAATGAAAAGAACTATAAATTCATGAAAACAATTTTTAGTGATGGTTGTAAAGGAAAATAAACCTGACAAAACCAATGTATTTGATGGCTGTAATGCTAAACAACAAGCTGATTTAGAAAAAGTTGTTTCAGAATATGATATACTATTTAAAGAACCTAAAGGTCTACCATAGAAAAAGGAAATAGTACATAATATTAATTTGCAGGAAGATGATCCATTGCCTAACATTAGAATGTATAGGTTGTCAGCTTTCGAGAATGCAGAAATCAAGAAGCATGTACAAGAGCTGCTCGAGAAAGGGTTCATAAGACCTAGCACATCGCCTTGTTGGTCTCCAATTGTCTTGGTGAGAAAGAAAGATGGCTCATGGAGAATGTGCATTGATTACCGAGCAATGAATAAGATAACTATAAAAAATCGTTATCCGCTTCCTCGCATAGATGATATATTAGATCAGTTGAAAGAAGTTGTTTATTTTTCCAAGTTGGTCTTGCATAGTGGCTATGATCAGGTCAGAGTTGTAGAGCAAGATGCATGGAATACTGTTTTCAAAACGAAGCAGGGATTGTATGAATGGTTTATGATGCCTTTTGGCTTAACTAATGCTCCTGCTACTTTCATGAGAATAATGAATGATGTACTTAGACCTTTTATTGATGATTTTGTCATTGTATATTTGGATGAAATTCTTATATTTAGTAAAACACGGGAAGAACATTTAAAGCATGTCAAGCAAACTCTAGATGTTTCGAAAAAAAAGAACCTTTATGTTAAGCTCTCAAAATGTGAATTTGGAAAAACATCTTTGAATTATTTGGGTAATATTGTAGGGGGTGGCGAATTGAAGATAAATCCCTTTAAGGTTGCAGTCATTTTAAACTGGACAAAACCCAAAACTGCTACAGAAGATAGAAGCTTCCTAGGAGTAGCACAGTATTGGAGAAAGTTTATTTCTAGCTTTTCCTTGATTGCCGCTCCCTTAAAGGCTTTAACATGATTGAACAAGGTGTTTCAGTGGGGAGACAAACAACAGAAAACCTTCGACACCTTAAAAGAAAAGATTAGTACAACACCAGTACTAGCACTACGCAATCTTCAAAAACCATTTGAGATTGAAACGAATGCCAATGACTATGACATGGGAGTAGTGTTGATGCAGCATGGTAAACCCATATGTTATGGTTTTGAGACATTTAATTATGTAGTAGTTAACTATCCCACACATGGTAAAGAATTGTATGGATTAGTACAGAGTGAAAAAGTGGAAACATTATTTAATGGGCAAAGAGAGAGTTATAAACATTGATCATCAACCAATTCAATATTTGCACTCACAAACTAAGTTGTAGCAATCAAGACATTATAGGTGGATGGGTTTCCTACAACAGTTTCAGCTTGTCATCAGATATAAAAAGGGCATACATAACAAAGTTGCAGATATGTTGTCCAGACCAATCATAAATGCATCCACTATACTTAAGCATAATTCAGTATTGCATGAAAGCTACATTGAACAATATGCTCAAGATATAGATTTTAAAGATGTATATGCAACTTTAAGTCATGGTAAACAAGTAGAAGAAGTGGATTATCATATTAAGGACCAACTCTTGTATCATTTGGGAAAGTTATGCATTCCAAAAATAGGAGGGGTAAAGATAATTTGAGAAGCACACATTTCTATAATATCAGGTCACTTTGGTGTAAGTAAAACAGTTGCACAGCTGCAAAGATTTTGTTATTGGTCAAAAATGAATGAGACAATTTCTAGATATGTAAGAGGGTGTACCATGAGTGCTAAAAGAAAAACCAACAATAGAAAACTAGGCTTGTACACTCCACTACCAGTTCCTTCTCATCCTTAGGAAAGTGTTTCTATGGACTTCGTTGGGGGACTGCCTAAATCTAGAAAAGTTCATGACTATTTATATGTTGTTGTGGATAGGTTCAACAAAATATGTATTTTAATACCTTGTAACAAACAGAATAAAGTTGAACAAACTACAAAGTTGTTCTTTCAGCATGTATGGGTTCATTTTGGATTACCCACTTCCATTATATCTGATCGAGATACCCGATTTGTTGGGAAATTTTGTTCAAGTTTGTGGGAATTGATGGACACCCGACTGAAGAAGAGCAAAAATTTTCATCTGCAAACAGATGGCCAAACAGAAGTGGTCAACATGACAGTGATCCAGTTTCTCATAGGCTATTGTAGCAAGCATCCAAAGCTTTGGGATGAGAATTTATGTTATGTGCAATATGATTACAACCGAGTTAAACATTCTTCTACACAGAGATCTCCTTTTGAGACCTGTTTTGGTTTCACATCAAAGTCTCTTTTGGATTTTGTCTTTGGTAAAGACATAGCAGTTGATGGACACAGTGATGTGGACAAGGAAATGAAGTTCATTGAACAAATCTAAGAGATTCACCAGGTAGTATAGTAATAGCTGGAAAAGAGCCAAGCCAAGTACAACGCAAGGCAAGGCATGATAAGCATCGGACTAAGCATGGTTTCGAAGTTGATGATCAAGTCTAGTGCTATCTCAACAACAACAAAATGCAATATGAAGGTAAAAAGTTGAAGCCAATAAGGTATGGACATTTCAAAATACTTGAGAAAATTGGTGAGAATGCTTTTCGCCTTGATTTATCAGCTTACATGCACATCTACTCAGTTGTTAATGCAAACATTTTGATACTATTTGAACCTTCATTGGTTGAAGATCCCAAAGAGCAGAGTCAATTGCCTTCTATTGATGATATGTTACCTGAATATCTCAATGAGTTGCAGGAAGATACAGACTCGGATAGGAAGGTGAGAACTACGTGCAGGTGGGATGTTGAGTACCTCCGAATTGGACTCAAAGGTTCAAAGCCAAGCAATGAGAAATGGATAGAAATTGGGCAAACGAGGAATCTATACCCTCACTCGATCGATGCTTAAAAACCAACTTTTGGTGGTCCAAAATATTTTTCAGTGGGAAATTTGTGATCTGAATTGGATCCTAAAGAACTCTCTTAAGTTTTCATAACTCCGTAAAATTCATTCCAAAGTTTCAAAGTCTTACAAAGGTCGAGCTTATCAAAATTATCTTCGAATAGTTGTAATTTGTGAGCAGTGCTGAGCAACGAGGACCCTCAGTTAAGCACACCGACCGTTGGCCCATGCTAACATGCCCTGCCATGAAACAAAAAAATGAGAAGCCTTTTTGAAAAATGGGGGAGGTTTCTCATATGTGATTAGAGACAAGTGGCTAATCTCATATCATCGGGAAAACCCCTCAGAAAAGAAAAATCCTTGAGTGACCAAACCCGGAAAGTCAAAAATCATATGGAATTCGTAGATTCCCTCAGAGGTATGTCCCACACAAAAACCGACAGTATATTGGAAGGGCTTTGAGTGGTAATCAGTTTCAATCGAATCCCACCCGATGCCACACACTACTTGCCACGCGCCTGGCAGAAGAAAGAGAAAACTGCTCACATCGGATGGGTAAACATCATGCGACTTACCCACCTCATATGGATGGAGACCATAGGATCTGAAGGCTTCAGATCGACGACAAGTATGTGATCTGACAGACGACCAGATTCAATGGGGTAAACAGGCCAAGTTGTATAAAGTTTGAAGTTCACCATGAATGATAAGTTGGAAGAGGAATCGTGTTCACGGGCACTCTGCGACGTTAAACAGAAATAACAACAGTTTAAAGATTTCCAAGAGAATTGACACTCAGTTCATTATGATACAGGTTTCCACCTCTGTGAAAGGTGTTACATAGTGATGATGACGCAAAACAGAGGAATTCAAATAGATAAAGGCATGAGAACGAGAGTGTTGGGAAGTGGAAACGAATAATTAGAAAGCAAATTGGCTTTAAAGCCATGAATTGATAGAAACAAAGCAAGCAGTGAGAAGAGTTAGTTAGGTAGAAAGCCAAGAGTAGAGAACAAAGAGAAGAAGCCAAGCTGACCTGAGGGAAACATCGAGCCAAAGAGAGTAAGAGAATCTATGTACTCCAGAGAAGGCTTGAGAGGTTCAAGCAAACTCCTCTATATATAGCCTATCATGTATGAGTGTCAAATTGGGCTCATACTACTGTGACCAATAGAGGTTGAGTTTCAATAAGGAGAGTCTGTGTACTCCAAAGACTTGGGGGATCCATGTCCAGTCCTACTGATTTACATCTATTAAGTGAGACTCAAACTATGCTCATTGTTGTAAAACAGTGCTTTAAAAACATAATAGAGAGGCCACCACTGAAGGCTGAAGGTTGGACCAAGAGACATAGCCTAGGAGTATTGAGTGAACTCCTTATTAAACTTATCATGTTTACATGTTTCATTGTTTTGTTTTCTCTAACTACTTCATTGTCTATGTATTTCGCAATCTTATCGATTTGTTGCATAAAGTAACATAGACACATCCATGCACATAAGTCTGTAATACCTTTAATTCTTTGTCCATGCACAATGTACCATAAATTTCACATCAAGGATTTTATATTCTTGAGCTCTATTTAATATCATTCCGTATTGCAGGGAGCCTTTAGAAGTGAAAAATTGTACATTTAGAAAATTAAAAAAGAAAAAGCGACAAAGTTCTGAGCACTTTTTCGAGCACCAGATTGGAAACAAGCAACCTTGAGAAGGTTGAAAAGGAATAATATGAAGTCTTTAGTTCTCATATGACTGAAGCAATTGAAACTGAGTCTTGCAGATGTTGACCAACTAAATAAAAATGGTGTTGGAGAAATAATTTGTTTGTAGCAACTCTTCTGTAAGAAGTCTATCATCCTCTTTCTGCAAGAAAAAAAAATATCATATCTTTCATTGAGTTTCTTCGTGAAGAATGTTGAATTATTGGCTTAAGTTGATCTTGTTAAAGTGTTTCGTTCAGCACTTGGATGTATCAATATTTAGGATATATTGACATTGATAGTAGTTAATTCTATTTCTAGAAAAACGTTTATATGCAACAAGTTGTTTAGGGTTAGGGTTATTAATGTTTTTGATCACAAGGATTCACGGTTGAAGCTACTAAGTTTGATAATGTTAAGCGAATTTAATTGTAGAGATGGCTAATGTGAAAGGGAGTATATTAATGAGATAAATGAAAGAAGGTTTAAAACTTAATGTATTATAGCTAGAGATTTGATTCCTACTAGATTGTTTACTTATCCTTTAGCTTGATAATTTTTATTGAGTAGGACTAATTGTTGACTTGTTAATGAGGGTTGATATCGATGGAGCAACTCATATGATTTTCATTTATTTGTTGTTAGCATTAAAGTTTTGAAAATAGAATTTCTTCAGCTAAATATTATATTTCATAAAGACATTTGGCTTGGTGTCTTATGATTGTGCGTCTATAAAGGGATAAATTGTGATAGCTTAAGGTTGTGCACATGAAATGTTTTTGGCACTTTGGATGGTGTGTGTGGAAAAGACATAGCATTGACTTGATTTCACAGTATTGACAAGAGAGGTAACAGTGTCATGGAAAAAAGTATTATATGATTTTAGCATAGCGAAAAAGTTTAAGTAATGATAGCAATGGAAATTATAATAATATTGTGGCAATAATATGCCAAGAGGAGAGGTAGTAAAAAAAAAATTATTAATAGAAAAAGTTCAAAAATGTACTTAATGTAATATATATTATTATTTTATATTATATATATAGGATGGTAGGGTGGAACAAGGTGGATGGTGAAATATCTTTCAAGTTGGAGACTGAAAATATTCCAAGGATGCAATGTGGTGCTACAAAAAATTGGATCGTGTATGATGTTGGAGCATCCTTTCAGTTGAAGCTGATCAAATCAGGGGGTTGAAGCCTCCTAGTTGTTATTGGAAAATATTGGATTTTGGATCTTCCTATTGATGTAATCTTCAAAGACCTATAATAAAAGTATTCAATGGTTTTTCCCACAAGGGTTTCCACTTAAAAAATATATTTTGTAGTTTCTTCGATGTTGTGCATTATTGAATGGTGTTGTTAACTGTGATATGATTTTGATTTATGTTAATGTTATTTAATGCTCTAAAAATTTATTAACTAATTGAAGTGAAATATTGATTCATCCCACTCTTAGTACGTCTATCAATTGTTAACAAAGTAGGTTCCTTTAGTTGCAACCTATCAACTCGAAGGTAGATATGAGATGAATTGAAATGGTAAAATTAATCAATCACGTGCCTAAATTATTAAAGGAAGTCTCTTATATTGTAATAGTTTTAGAATTAATGGATGTATCTTGTAATGCAATAGTTTCAGAATGTGTTAGTGTTGATGAGGAGAATTGTGTTGGTCTTGTTGAAATTTCTAAGTATTACCCATTAGAAATTTAATCTGTATTCTTTTGGTTTATTTCTTCTACTTGTTAAATTTGAACAGGTTATTTAAAACATATAAGTAATGAAATAAACACAATACAGTCTCAAGATCTACAGATCAATAGCTGAAATAAAACAAGCACCGAAGTGGCACCATTATTTTTGGACAAATTTCCAAGGGAAAACCCAATGCAGGAAAACTCATGTAGTTATTATGAGGGTATATTTTTATCCAATATTTCCTTGAGTAAAAGTGGGTGCCAAACTAGCTCACCCAATAGAGAGAAATAAGTAGCAGTAATACCTCTCTATTCGGAAACAGGTGTTCAAAACACCTGTCCCAAGAAACCCTCTCTAGCCAACTCTAAGGCTCTGTTCTTGCCCTTTTGGCCTCTGTGTTAGCCCCAAACCCCTCTACTTCAGCCCTTTGAGGCGTTGTGCAGCCTTTGGGGCCCTCTGCGTGAATGACACAGTCCCTTTGGCCTCTGTGCTATCTATGATGGGCTTTACCTCGCCTGCTTTGGTTGTTGCTTCTCGCTCTCTACCATTTTGTTGGTCTTCTGACATTGTCTATGCCTCTCTATCAAGTACTCACTACCCCTCACTGTTGATCACTAATTTGACTTTCTTAGCAACCCCACTCTTGCAAATTGAATGACTAATCACTCTGGTGTACCTTTTCCAACTGACCCTCAATCTTATTCTTATACTTTTCTCGTTGGTCCTTCAACGACCAAGGTTAAATTTCTAATCAATGGCTAAGATTAGGTTTGGCTTGATCCATGACTTTTGTAATCTTATAACCTAGTTTTATATTAATACCCATTAATATTTTATTTTTCTTAAGTTTAGACTTCAGAACTCCATTAAAAATATCAATTATTTTAATCTCTCCCAAATCATTTAGAATTTTCCCAAACCATTTTTGACTCTTGGACATCTCATGGGATTTAGGTTCTCCATAAATTTTCATGGCTAGAGCACATCTGATGCTACCCCAAATCAACGCTCCCTCTTAGCAAGGATTGTGCTCTAGTAATACTCATCACTGAGCATCACTCTAATAATCTCACACCGATACCTATGATGATGCTACGCCTCCCCACCCAACATGCTCCACACTATTGTATCCTGCACTGTTGCCCATGGCCCTGCTATTTCTGCTGTTGCATCTGTACGGTAGCTCCCTCCGCATCCATGTTGTTGTTGGACCATCCTCCGAGCACTGCATCTCCACTGCAACCCCCTCTCCTTATGCTACGTCATGCTATTGAAAACTGCTACTACAATGCAAATCTGTTACTAGGAAGTAAGTAACTAATCCACCCAACTTATGACATCCTTGTCAAGATAGAAACACTCCCGATGTTGAAGCTCCCTCTACTGCTAACAAGTGCTCCCTCTATTGACCTTTGGGCTGCTGCAACAAATCCCTGCATCTCACACTGCTAAAAACCTCTTTGTGCCATCGTGCACCATTGTAACACTCTTCGTGCCTCTCGCACTATTGCAGCCTACTACCTTCACACTACTAGGGGACTCCTTCAATGTAGCATTCTTTCCCACTTCATCCATACCCATTTCTATCAACATCCACGAGTCCTTCTACTCTCTGTTTGGGGCTCCCGTAGCAAGGTATAATCCAAGATACTAGGTACTTCAAGGATCCTGCCCCTCATTGCTTATAGCCTTTCTGAATACAACTTGATGTCTCTCCACCTCTTCTCTAGAGGTACATGAACACTCATGGCACAATCTTCATTCTCCTTGACCTCCTTCTCTACCTTTGGTGGTGTTTTCTTAGAGTGAGAAGCCTCTCCCTTACTCTTCTTCCTTAGATACTGGTTTGCATAGTGACCCAGTTCCCCACAATGGAAGCACTTGACCTTGGAGAGTTCCTTCTTCTTCCTCTTCTCCTGCTTTTCCATAGATGCTAGAGATGCATCCTCTTCCTCTTCCTTCTTAATCCTGACTCCTTTACTACTACTTCCTGTCTTTCTCAACCACCTGACCTCCTCTTGGTGAAGAGAAACCCACAATTCTTCCCAATCTAGAAGATCTGCCCTGCCCAGTATGCTCTGAGAAAAATGTCTCCCACTCCTCGGAGACTAAGTTAAGTTTAGTTCTCACCAACATCTCCTCATCTGGTGTGGCCTCTATGGAATTTAGTTGGTCTTGAATCTCCTTCAACTGACCGAGGAAGTGATCTATCTACTGCCCCTTCCGCAACTGGTATATACCGCAGCTAACTCTCAAGTAACATATTCCTCTACACATAACTATGCCAGTAGAATTTATTTAGGGCTTCCCACATTTCATTTGTCATGTCCTTCTGAGAAATATGTTGTATCACATGATCCTTGACCCCATCAAGGATGATGCAATTCACCCTAGCCATTTCCTCCTCGTACTTTTAATTTTCAGCCTAGTCAAATGGGATAACCATTTTTCTCAAGGCGAAGACCTTGATGCGATGTCTATCTAGAATCGACAGGATCTTGGCCTTCGAGACCACAAAGTTGGATGCTTTGTCCATCCTATCTTGATCCCTCAACCGATTCATGACCATCTCTCTGGTCTTTTGGGTAGACTCCTGCTGAGTCTACTTCCAATCTGGAAGTTCTCTGTTTAACTCCTGCAGAGTCTATCTACTTCATTTATGGAATTTATCAATTAGGCTCCCTCTAACTCCCAATTTCCCTCCTGGAAATCCTTCTGCCAATCATCAGGCTTCCCCTCTCCAATCATTTATGCAACTACAACACTAATCCAGATTCCTTGTTTACAAATCCAGCTATGTAGAAACTCTCTTTACCTCGGGCTTTCCTAGTTAGGCATTGTTCTGACCATAGTACCCCACCAGCTTCACTCCTGTAAACTGCCCACAACTTCCTATGCCCTAGCAACTTAAAGACTGGGTCTCTAGGCTCTGCGCAATCCCGTCACTGGAAAAACAACTCCCTTAACAAAATGTGTCAACCCTCCTGGTCTCTGTAAGGCTCTATTTGAGCCTATTTCTACCCTCCTCAGCATCTGCATTGGCCTCTCTCTGGCTCGAACTAATGACACAGTCCCTCTGTGTCAACCCTTCCTCTATCACTTTCTACAAAGAATCAGCTTATGTCACTCAAGACATATAATTCTGTTGCAAATTCTTTTCCTAGCTAATGCCTTCAACTCTCCTATGATCTGTAACCACGCTCTGATACCATGTTGAAATTTCTAAGTATTACCTATTAGAAATTTAATTTGTATTCTTCTGGTTTATTTCTTCTACTTATTAAATTCAAACAAGTTATTTAAAACATACAAATAATGAAATAAACACAATACAGTCTCAACATCTATAGATCAACAACTAAAAGAAAAAAAACACACAAGTGACACCACTATTTTTGGAAAATTTTCCCCATAAAAACATAATGCAGGAAAATCGGTTCAACTATTCTAATGGTATATTATTATGCAATATTTCCTTGAGTATAACTTGGTGTTAGACTAGCTCAACCAACAAAGAAAAATAACCAGCAACAATACCGCTCTATTAGGAAACAAGTATTCAGAAAACCTATCCCACGAAACCTTGTCTAGCAACTCTGAAGCTCTATGCTGGCCCTTCTAGCCTCTGTGTCAGCCCCAAAACCCTTTGTGCCATCTCTCTAAGGCACTGCACAACCTCTTGGACCCTTTGCATCACTCTAGCTACCCTCTGCATGGATTATGCAATCCTTCTGGCCTCTGCATTGTCTCTGTTGGGCTTTGCGTGGCCTGCTCTGGCTTCTACTTCTCCCTCTCATCCTCTATGCTAGTCTCTCAACATTGTCTCCACCTCTCTGTCTAGTACTCACTACCCGTCATTGTTGATCACTGATTCAACTTTGTTTAGCAACTGCACTCTAGAGAAATGAATGACTGATCAATCTGGTGTATCTTTTCGAACTGACCCTCAAGCCTCTTCTTATACTTTTCTCATTGGACCTTCAATGATCGAGATTAAATCTGTAATTGACATCTGAGATTAGATCTGGCTTGATCCATGACTTTTGGAATCTTCTAACCGAGCTTTATATTAATACCCATTAATATTTTGTTTTTCCTAAGTTTAGACTTAGGAACGCCATCAAAAATATGAATTATCTTAATATCTCCCTAACAGGTTAGAATCTGCCCAAATGATTTCTCAGCCTTGGATATCTCATGTTCTTTAGCTTCTCCACAAATTTTCATGGCTAAAGCACATCTGACGCTACCCCAAGTCAACAGGTCCAACTCCTTGATTCGATGAATCAAAATATGAAACATGGGAATCCAAAATGGAATTTTATTTGAATATTATTGGATATGACGTACGCCATCCAATTATCTCTAGAGACATATATATTGATGAATAAAGAAGGTAAATTGAAAAATAAATAATCATTCTAACAGCTCTACCATATTTTTTGAAAGCCAAAGTGGATCAGGCCTCATCATCCAAAAGGCTTTGGAAGATGCTTCATAATATTTACTCAAAGAAGCATGTAGGTAAATATAAAGAGAATGATGATCATGATTTAAATAAAGTAGATAATAAAATCAAATATTCTGATGACAATGAAGAAGAAAAAGATGTAGTGTACATGGAGAGAGAATTGATCAAATTCGTTAATGGATCTAAATAAATCAAGGAAGAAAAATCGGATACTTGAAGAAGAAGTCAATCTTCTAATATTCCAAGTGGAGGAAGCAGAGAAGAAAGAGAAAATATTGACAAGTTAACAAGAGGAATCTATTCAAAAGAGTAAGGCATAAGTTATTAAAAATCAAAAGGAACTTGATGCATCTCTAGATGAAATAAACAAGCCCAAGGAATGGAAGAAGGATTAATTGCAAGACGTTCAAAGAAAGAATCATGTAATTAATAAGAAATTTCTCACTTGAAAATAAAGCCAAAAGATACAGGTGAAGATACATGCAATGAAGGCACAAGTTCCAAGCCTGTGTAGAGCAATATTAATGAGAAGACTGGTAAAAATATCACCCAAAATCCAAATCCAAGTGAAAGACAAAAGAATATTAAAAATGTTTCTCCAAGATTTCATGTTGAGGTAATCAAGGAATGAAAAATAAAGGATTGATCCCCCTCCAAAAATATCTCCTCGAGGAATCGTCAAGGAAATACATCTTATTCAAGTACCCTAGCATGTTTAATGGTTATTATTTTTCATGTAATAAATTTGAGCATGATGCTAGGGATTACAAAGCTTATGAAAGGGATGATTGTCAACAAATATCATTAAAACTCTAAAAGAAAAGTTGTAAGAACACGAGATAGATATACAAATGGATTCACCCACAAAAGTAATGTTAGTTTCTCCATCATTTAGGTACCATATAAAATTCATCAAATCACATAACTATGGCCATATAGCTTGTGATTTTAGATACATGATGGAATCTTCCATGAAGGGGAACTCTTATATCAAGTACAAGAAGGTTTCGAGAAGAAAAAAGAAACAAGAATATTGTTGTCTTTGTAACAAAGGTATATCATTTTAGTAATGTATATTGATAGGTGAAATTCTCTACAGAAAATTATGAGAGACTTAACTATTAGAGGGAGAGAAGAAGATAGAGAAATAAAGGCATATTATGCAAGATAAAGGAAGATATTTCTTTTGGGTGGGTAAGCCTTTGCCATTGATGTAAAAGTGGAGAGAAACTAGGAAAGGAAGATTAGAAACATGGAGATAAGGGTAGTAATAATTTTAGGGGGAGTATGTGTGTTTTGTTGAATGAAAAAGAGGGAGATTGTTGAATGGTGTCACAAATGAGGACAACATAAATCCTTGAACAGTTTTAATATACATATGTATATTGCATTAATTGAAATCTCTAGTGTTCAACAAGCCCTAGAATGGTGTGAAGCTCCTATGGTGTGGTCATGATGCCTATGTTTTGATGAAGAACATGATAGGAAGATCAATGTTTTCGCAAGTGAGACAATTAACTCTTGATTTTCCTCGTCACATTGATTCCTTCAATTGGTGCCATGCCACATAACTCCTCATAGTTGAGAAGATATACCTCCTCAAAGTCATAGCCTTTCTATGAGGTCAAGGATCCGCAACTCAAATATTAAAGAGAAACACTTCTACTGGAAAAAAATTGGATCAACATTCAAAGAAAATTTGAATTTACACACACACACACACACACGTGCACACACATATATTATCTTGGTCATTAGAGTTCTATCTCAAAAATAATATTTGTAATCTCATCGTTCATCAAGAATTCAGTTTATTTTGCATGGTTATGAGGTAGGCCCTAAGGGCAGATATACAGAGCTAGGCACAAAATTTATTGGTTGGGTCACATCGATTTTTTCAACTATCATATAAATGTATTTGTATGGAAAGTGTTGGTTGTATTATGTAAATAAATATAATATTAATATTATTCTTTGTAATTCTTATGTTGATGACATTCACTAGCATGAATATAAGCCTATTGTCAGCCCCTAAACCATACATACAATATAAATTTGGAAATTCATATCAAATGAGGAGTATAAGTAAAAAGAACTAGTGATGAGCTCTGAAAATTATTAAATGTGTTGATTGGATATGTTTGGTTTTTTCATGTTCTAGAAAGAAAAACAGAGGCATAAATGTAAACACGTAGCTATTTGTTGATTCTAGTTATGAAAGTTACATAATCTAGTTGTGAGATGGATGGATTGGCATGTTTTTGGTTTCTAATGCCATTATGTTTTTTGTTTCAATAGAAATGTGATTAGAATTTCCTGTCATGAAGGCATATGCTTTGAGTTGGGCTTCACTATGAAGTATTAACTGAACTTTTCATGCAATGGAGTTGTTTTGTGGAGTTTTTCAACTTGGCAATTTCCTAAATATTCATTGTACCTTATGGTCAGATATGTTTTAGGCCCATTAAATTCTTTGATTGATGACTATTTCAATTGATTCATTTGTTCTGGTTCTTAGGTATGCCTTCAATGGTTGTCTTACATGTGATTAAATATTGTATTTTATTTGAATTTGACTGGTTTACGTTTTCAATAGATAAATAAAATGTTCAATCGATCATTATTTAGATGTAAGGATGATCTCCCTAGAATATATACAATGTATTAGGTACTAGTATTGCAGAGAACATATTTTTTTTAAATATCCCCTTGATTTTGATAAGGAACATACAAAATGAACCAATATTAAGTGTATTGAGGATCGCTTATGGTCTATGTAGATCAACGTAATGCATGTTTTCAAATGAATTTGAACACAAAATTAAGGTTGTCGTGTTGATGGTGGTGAGAGAGGAGCATGTGAGGTAAATTTTCTCTGTGGACCTGGAATTTAGAGATGGATCCTATGTTGAGTAAACAATGCCCACGAAGGATGTGCAACAACCAAAATGAAACGAAGAATAATTGTCTTTAGTAATGAATATTTTCACAATCTTGCAAAATAAAACATTAATACAGACATTGTAGTAGTTTCATGTATATAATTTTATACTCATGAGCTATGATGAATATCATTCCCTTTTGCAGGAATCCTTAAGAATTGAAAAACTATCATTCGAATAATGTAAAGATACAAATAGACAAAGTTCTAAGAACCTCCTCCAACACCAAAGTGTAAACAAGCAACCTTGATAAGTCTGAAAAGGGAAAAAGTTGAAGTTTGTACTTTGAGTGTGACCAAAGCCATGGAAAGTGAGCCCTAAATATGCCAACTGATTGAAGAACATTGGTTTTTGAGCAATACTTTGTTTGTAACAACTCTTCTACATGTAGTAATTGTCATCATCAACAAGAAAACATTTATCATATCTTTGTCATTTACAAGAAAACATTTATTTAACATCTTTCATCATGTTGTTTCTACTTAGAATTTCCTTCGTCTAATATGTCATGGACCTACTAGCGGATCTCCTGAATGTGTTCAATGAAGCTGGTAGCTATTTCAGCTTCAGACTAGATATGAGATGAATCTTCTTGAGTAGCTATTAGTGGTATCTCAACATGAACGGAACATAGTGGCTTGAATCCTAACCACACCTGAAAGGGGCTATGGCAAGTTGAGTTGTGTTGACCTTTGTCATTGTGCTAGACATAGGGGATGATTTCATCCCATGTGTGTGGATGCTTCGAGTTCTATATGTGCAGGATGTGCACAATCATCCTATTGACAACCTCTATTTGGCCATTAGTTTGGGGGTGGAAGGTTGTGGACTTAGTGAGCTTCGTATACAATAACGACTAGAGGCTTGACTAGAATGTACTTAGGAACCTATTGTCATGATGTAATATAATGGATTACGGGATCCAAAAGTTTACCCACACTCATTCAAAGAAGAGTTTGGCAGTGGATTTTGTTGTGATACTCTTCATGTAGGTAGCTAGAATTTCCATCTTAGAGAATATGTCGACGACCACGAAAACACAGTTGCTTCCATGCTTTGTAGAAGGAAGGTTCAACACGTAATCTATGGACATGGATTCCCAGGGTTGTATAGGAGTTGGTAGAGGATTATACAGGCCTTGGTTCTTGATTGTAGGTTTATAAATGGCATAGGAAGTGTTGAATCAGATTTACTTCCCAACGTCCTATCAAAGGTTTGGCCAATAAAAAAACTTCTACAATAGTGCCACTATTTTTTCTACCCCAAAATGTCTAGCAACCCGTCTGTAGTGCACCTCCAAAATAATATTGGCACGCTTGCTTGAAGGAAAATAGAGGTGTCCCAGGTGGAAAAACAATGTGTTCTAGAGGTGAAAGTCTGGAACTTTCTTGCCTTCTAATAGTATATGGTATGTAGTGCAAGTTTTGGAACACTCTTGTAAAGATGCAACCATGCCAAAGTCTTATGTCCATAAGAGTTGAGAAAAATGTTCAACATAATAATCAATGGTCAGGTGTGGTAGTATGAAACATTATTGGTGCTGCCATTTTTGTACATAATTTTCAAATGGAACTATTTTAGATATGCAGACAATTTTTTATGGCGCCCATTCCAAAACTTTCCTTGTGTCTGTATGCACTGCAAGGGTTGGTGATCTGTGTGGATGACCAATTCCTTCCCCAGAAGGTGATGCTTCTATTGTTGGAAGGCCTACATAATGGAATACATATCATTGTCATCAGTGTGATACTTTCATACTTTATATGAAAGTGTCTCATTTTGATATGCCACTGAATGCCCCTTTTGGGTAATAAATGCACCAATAACATAGTTAGAGGCATATGTTTCAATTTCAAATGGTTGCTTCAGGTATGGTAATATGATCATTGGTGCAAAGAAGTGGTGATTCTTCTACTCGGAAAATGGCTTATGTTGGGATTCATACCAAAATAACTTTTCTTTCACTACACCCTTGGTGCCTGAGTCAAAGGCTCAGGGATATGGGAGAGTTCCAACACGGATCTGTGATAGAAATTGGCAAGACCTAGAAAGTTGCAGAGAACTCTTAGAGTGGTTGGGGCTGACGAACCTTGATTAACTTGTATCTTGGCTGAGTTCAAATGCACACATTTCTCATTAATGATGTACCCCAAATAATAAAAATGGGTCATAAAAAAAGTGCATTTCTCATCATTGGCACACAATTTGCATTGTCATAGGGTTTGGAGGAATTATTGAATATGGTGTTGGTTATCTTCCTACTCTGGATGAAGATTAGGATTTGATCCAAATACACTACCATGAATCATTTGGTGAATTTTTCTAAGGTGTCTACCATAATCATCATGAAGGTTGAGGGGGGATTCGTCACACCAAAAGGCATGACTAGTCATTCGAAAAGGCCCTCGTTGGATTTTAAGGAAGTGTTCCACACATCAAAGGGTTTCATTGGTACCTAGTCATAACCTAAATTCATATCAATATTGTTGAAATATTTGGCTCCCTTGAGTTACTCCAGAAGGTCAAAATTTTTTGGATTAGATAACTATTCTAGACAATGATCTTATTCAGCACCCGATACTCAATACATAGCCTCTAGGTTCTGTCCTTCTTCTATACCAACAAGATCGGTCTCCCATAAGGTGATGAACTTAGCCTAATGTGCCATTTTTATGACAACTCTTCAATCTACCTCTTGATTTCATATTTCTCCATAATATGCCATCGATAGATAGGTGCATTGGGTAGTGATGCACCCTAGGTTAGATCGATGGAGTGCTTGACCTGATAGTGTAGGGGTACTCGTATGGTTGAGGTGAAGGTGTCCCTTTACTGCTCCATGACATTTTCAATATGTTGTTTTTGTGCAAAGGAGCCCTGTATGGAGGCTATGGATGTGACCATCAATCATCCTCTTGATCTGACGACGAATCATAAGTAGTAAAAATTTCCCACTTCGAGAAATGATCTTACTATATTTTTTAGCAAAGATCAAAGAAAAGTTGTTATGTGGCACTACCTCTAGTATCCTATACAATTTATGACCCAAAGTAATAATAATAGAACAAGTTTTTGATTCATATACAACATGACGATTCCATAGGTATGGCTCACGTAATAAAAAATTACAGACTTCCATAGGAGTGACATCGCACAATACCTCATCCACAAACAACTTGATGTTATAACAGAGAAACACTAGTGACTAACATGGAGATCTCATGCTTGGTGGAGCCACTCAATGTTGCATGAATTTGGGTGTGAGGTCGTTGGCACCTTCATTCTCTTCTCAACCTTGGATGAGATTAGGTTGTTCTGGCTCCCACCATCAATGACGAAGTTCACCGACAAACCCTTTACTACATCTGTGAGTAAAATAGGTTCACCCTCATCATGATCCTTAGGTTCCACGTTCTTGAGCTTGGTGGTGGTTACCATCGCAGTGGGTTCTGCATCAATGATATGATTTCCCTTCTTACCTCCCTTTTTAGGTTCTGGCTCAGAATTAGAGCATGCATCTGTCTCTAAATATTTTAGCTCAACCACTAGTGCGTGTATTGTGTGACATCCGCTCATTTTATGGGTGGGGTTCTTATGGAACTCACACCACTTTCCAGTGTCCTTCTTTTCCCTACCATTATTTTTGGCTTGTGGCTTCAAGCAGTTGTTTTACGAGGTCATGACCTATCTCTACTCTTTCCTCTATGGCTTGGGGGACCCTTTACTCTAATTTTGGTTATGAGATCCAATGTCTCGTTTCTTTTACTTGAATTTATGCTCAGCCTTAATAGCTTATTTGTATGTTGCACCAAGCGAGATGTCCAAGAATTCCATTTCCCCCTTAATTTATTTATGAAAACAACCATGGTACATGAGCATTAGATTTTTCTATGAATATTTTATACACCAATTTGTGCAGAAGGTATGGAAGAGATTTGTCAGCTCATGCACATCTTGGTCCCTTTGCTACCTCAGTGTAGTCAATTGTATGTACTTTTCGTCATATTTCCCAATAGGGTAATATTGTTCCTTGATGACATCTCATAAATAATTCCAAGTTGGTGCAGTTGAGAAAAACAAGGGTTCCCTCTTGTCCCTCTACTCACAATAGGTTTCCCACTAGTCCATAATGTCAAGGGTGACTTTGAGGAGTCAAAACGTAATATACTCCCTATTGGAAAATGATGAACAAAAAATCCTTCCAATAGATTTATCCACACATTTGTGGAATTTTCATCTATTTAGCCTTCAATTATGGGATTTTCAAAGTTGACTTGTACATTAAAGGTTGTGGTGCCCCCAGGGTGGTTGTTGGATGAATATTCCTTGCCTATGTGTATCCGCTAAAGGATCTCGAAAAATTTCTCCATCATCATGTTCCTTTGTCACTCGAGGGATTCCTCGACAAATATTTTGAAAGGATCTCCTACTCCCTCATCTTCCTTTTATTTCACCATGGGAGGTCACCTGAGTCCATGAGACTGGTCTTGTAAAGGTTCAACCAATTCAAGCCCTTACTCCTTATACCCTGACCTCATTGGGGACATGCATAGAAAAACAGAGAAATAAAAGACCACTCTCATACCACTTATCTAGATTTATGAAGGAACAAAACTAAATACACATATAAACATAAACACAGAGATGCAATGGAAATAAATATTCATTTAATTAATATCAAAGAACTAAAATATGCTTACATACAAAATGAAAAAAAACTAGATTGCGGGATATTATCTTATTTATGAGAAGAGATTTGGTGGATACATGCCTCTGAACTATGTTACAATGTGGCTCAAGACCCTTTCTATTATTGAACAACAAAAGGAAACCATAAAAACCAAAAACCTAACCCTAGGAGATGGAATTCCAAGGGTTTGTATCCCCCATTAGGGTTAGTTAGATAGGAAAATTCCTAGGTTGTAACTTGGTCATATGACCTTTTTTTGGCCCTTTCTTATGGCTATGGGATTGCTGTGAACCTAAAAACAAATCATTTATGGGTTCAAACCAGCGACAGAAGATCAGGACCCCAAAAAATGCTAAAAATGGTAAAGTATGCCATAATCAAGGAAACTAATGAAACAAGCTAGAGGTCTCGGTGGAGTAGGAAGGTGGCCAACAATATCCACCTGAATCAAATTATGTAACAGAGTCTTCACCCTAAAAGCCCAGATCTCGTAACTTATTTTAACTAAGTGTCAGGGAGTGAAGCAAGTGACAGAGAAGTAATCGTTAACTTATGGAATTCCATGACACCAATATTAGCCTAAAAACCTCAAATCCCATAACTTCATTTCAATTAATAGTTCTATGGACGAGGGGTCTAGTGACCATCAATTGATGGTGAAAAAAAGCTTTTCGTTCCCCTCAATAGAGTGACAGTGTTGGTGAGATTTCCCTTTGTAAAGTTTATGTGGGTAATCCCAGAAGCCGAGAAGCTCATAACTAATATTAATTCGAATTTTAAATAGATTTAGGGTAGCATGGTCACGAGATTTGTACAGATAGATAGCACCTGTAGCTGTGTTTTGCACCCATTTCCTTTGTATTTCTCAATTATATCAAAATATTTTCATTACTTATTTTTATCATGGATTTAATGTTTGGGGCTGAAGTAATTTCGTTTTTAGAGGAACAAATTCCTAGGGGATAATTTTAGGAAAATATTTGGTATATTTGCATCAAGTGGTATCACAAAAGACCATATGTCTACTTCAGGTTTAAGAGAAGGAACCATACCACCAAAAGTTAATATAGGCATTGGACATGGTACAATAGTAAAAGGACTAAGACCAGTTGCAAACAAAGAAGTGTTGAGGGTGATGTAGTGGTTGGAGGAAAGAATTGCATTGATGGAGACTTGTTGACATAGGGAGCCAGAAGATTAGAGTTCTAAGGAGGAAGAAACTATAGAAGAATAAGTAGCGAAATAACTAGCGGAAGCTAAGTTTCTAAGAGAAATTTTGGGTTTTTTATGAAACAAAAAGCATATCTATCTTCCTACATAGGTCATATGAATCTAGAGGAGTTTGTCAACTAGACCATAGAGATAGATAAGTCCTTTGACTATGAGGAAGTGGATGAAAAGAAGAAGGTCAAATTCATAGTGACAAAGTGGAAGGGACATGCACCTCTCTGGTGGGATGGTGCGCTGTTGATAAGCAGAAATGGCATTTCAACATTTTAAGGGAGACCACCTAGATGGGATCTTAAAACAATTCCTTTTCAATTGAAATGGTGGTTCCAACTTGTTCAATTTTATCCAGTTACCCTCTCTCTATATCTATTAGCTCAAAGTATGACTTCCACCTACCAATAGAGAAGAGACATCAAACTGACTCTTCATGTTGATTAGGTAATAAAGTGATCCATAAGCTAACTTTATGGTCCAACCAAACCACTCTAAGGACTGTCCCTATATGACGAGATTTCTAGGATACATAAAGAAGAACTACATGCAAATTATAGTCCAATATGTATCTTATCCTAGACCTATCTTGATTGAATGAATCATTAGTCCTTCTCTCAATCAAGAGAAATATAAAAGGACAGGAAAACAAAATAGAAGCATATTGAAATTGGAATGTGTTAGGAAACCAGCTCACAAAAAGATACAAAATATAGATCAACGCCTTAGAATTTAGCCTCTTCGAGGGGGAAACCTCCTTTACATTACACAAATGAACAATTATTGGATGATACAAATGACCAAACCTCTCTTCTATATATAGGGGTCTAACGGGTCAAAATATAATCAAGCCAACATAACAATAATAACATAACGACACAAAAATAACAATAGTCGGTTTCTATGGGGCATACTAATAAGAACGTGAGGACAATAGGGGCACAATAATAACAAAAAGGGATACAATGACAATAGTAATGGGGGAATCACTAGTATTATAGGGGCTTAACATGCCCCTCCCCTTCCAAAAATCATTGTCCTCAACACTTGAGTAGTTCTGGATGCTTCTGTATAAAATTCGCATCCTCCCATGTGAAATCTTCAGTGGATAAGTTCTTCCACTTGATGAGATACTCTGAAATTGATCGATTTTGTAGTTGATGAGTTCTTTTTTCTGTGATTTCTTCCAGTTCCAATATTATTTTTAGTTCCTTGTCAAGTTCTAGTAATATTGTTTGAACTGGGAGCTTGTCACCTATAACCTTCTTTAAACATGAAACATGGAAAACTCGGTGCACTCAGGAAGCTGCAGGAAGCTCCAATTTGTATGCCATAGTACCAATATTTTGTAACACGTTGTATAGACCATAATACTTTAGTGATAATTTATTATCCTTCTTAGCTTTCTTGAGGGGCATTTGTTTATATGGTTGTAGTCGTAGGAATACCCAGCCACCTACATCAAAACATCTTTTGCTACGATGTTGATCTGCTTGTTGTTTCATTCTATTCTTTGCCAACGTGAGGTTATCCTTTAAGAGTTGGAGAACTTTTGTTGATGCTCAATGTGATGTTCCACTACTTGAACCTTAGAATTTTATCTTAAATATGATGTGATGGATGGTGGATGATATCCATAAAGTTTCATAAATTGGGTCATTTTTGCTGCAGTATGGAAGAAAGTGTTATACCACCATTTAGCCAAGGGCAACCATTTGACCCATTGTGCCTATTTATCAAATACAAAGCAACGAATATGTCCTTCCAAACATTTGTTTACTATCTTAGTATGCCCATCAGATTGAGGATGATAAGATGAGATATGAGCTAACTGAGTATCAAGACAAGAAAATAATTTTGTCCAAAAATTTCTAGTGAAAATGGGATCTTTGTCACTTACAATAATCTTTGGGTTTCCATGTAGCTTTTGAATTGTTTCCATAAATGTAGTGGAAACTATAATAGCTTTAAATGGATGTGATAATGCACAAAAGTTTGCATACTTGGTAAGTCTGTCAACTACCACCGTGATAACACTCTTTCCTTCAGACTTGGGTAAACCTCTGATAAAATCCATTGGAACCTCCTCCCAACATTGGCTTGGAATGGATAAAGGTTGTAATAGACTGAGGGTCTTAATTTTTTCGACTTTATTCTGTTGGCAAGCCAAACATTCCGCCAAAAACTTTTGAATATTTGATTTAACACCATCCCCAAAAAATTCCTTCTTAATCATGTGGTAAGTTTTTAAAAATCTTGTTGCCCTCCTAAGGGAGAAGTGTGCAATTCCATAAGAATATTTTGTTTGAGTTGGGAATTCTTATATATGTATAAGCGATATTTGTACCATAATGAATCATTTTTCCAGCTGAATGTATCAAATGTACTCGGATCTTGTTGCAAATTTCGAATGAGTGGCCACACTTATTCGTCATCCTTCCATTCCTCCCTTTCTTTGTTTATCCAATCTGTTTGGATAATAGAAATGGCACACAACAATGCTTCCATGTCCTCATCCTTTCTTGAGAGTGCATCTGCCACAACATTTTTCTTTCCTTTTTTGCAAATGATTTCAAAGTCATAACCCAATATATTTGTAACCCATTTTTGTTGCTCTTCAGAGCATAATCTTTGCTCTAAAAAGTATTTAAGACTATCATGATCCGTTTTCACATTGAAGTGTCATTCCATTACGTAGGGTCACCATTTTTCAAGTGCACGTAGTATTGCCAACATTTCCTTGTCATAAATAGCTTTGTCTAAATTCTTTCTCTTGATTTGATGACATTCAAAAGCAATGGGCCTTTCATCTTGCATTAAAACAACAACAATTCAATTTCTTGAAGCATCAAATTCCACAATAAAGGTTTTTGTGAAGTCCAACATACAAAGACCGGTGCTTGGCACATTGCCTCTTTAAGATGTTTGAATGCCTTTGATACTTTTGGAGTCCATGAAAATGCCTCTTTCTTTAATAATGGGGATTTTCCATTCCTTAATGAGGGTCTACCTTAAAACCTTCATGAGATACAATATGACCCAAATATTCCACCTCTTGTACTCCAATGAAACATTTGAAGCTTTTTTCATATAATTGTTTCTCCTCCAATAGCTTGAGCACCCTGTGAACATGTTCAACATGATCCTTCCAAGACTTGTTGTAGATTAGTATATCATCAAAAAACACTAACACAACGTTTCTAAGGAAGGGTTTGAAAATGGAATTCATCAAACCTTGAAATGTAGAAGTTGCATGGGTAAGGCCAAAAGGCATGACCAAAAATTCATATGACCCTCATGAGTTATAAATGATGTTTTCAAACTGTCTTCGGTCTTAATTCTGATTTGATGATATCTTGAATGAAGATCCAACTTCGTGAAGTAAATTGATCCATGCAATTCATCAATGACAGGAATGGAAAATTTATCTTTAATAGTGAGCTTGTTGATCTCCCAATAATGCAGACACATGCACCATGATCCATCCTTCTTGTGCACCAATACTACTAGAGCAGAGAAAGAAATTTCACTAGGTTGAATTATACCAGCCTTTAGCATTTCTACAACCACATGTTCAATTTCACTTTTTTGGGTATAGGGATATCTATACGGCCTGATGTTTGGAGGAACACTTCTTGGAATCAAATGAATAGATTGATCATGATTACGAATAGGTGGGAGACCGTGAGAAGTCCCAAATACCTTGGAATGATTGTCCAAGACCTTTTGGAGATCTGGTGAAATAGATGATTTCCATGTGGGAACATCTAGTGAACATAATTGTGCAATTACACCTCATTGTTCCTTATTTAGAAGCTTTGTCATACTGTTATAGTTAATTATCTTTCCTGGTTTCCCTGCAATACCCCTTAATTCATCTTCTTTCCTTCCACACAAAATTTTATGAAAATTTCTTGAAAATTAAGAGCTATTGTACCCGAGGATTGTAGCCATTGGACTCCTTGTACAACATCAACACCACCCATTGGAATGGAAAGCATTGGGCTATTCAATACATATTCTCCCATGGATAGCTTGATATTATGGAACTTTCCAGAGAAATTTATGGTTCATCCACTTGCAACCCTCACTTGACACTTTAGTGTTGGATATAGGGAGAAATTCAATTCCTTTTCTATCTTACAATAAATAAAATTATGGGTACTTCTCGAATTAATCAGCACTATTACCTTTTTCTTCTCGATATGTCCTTCTATCTTGATAGTTTGAGGAGTGGTAGTTACAGCCAGTGCATTACAAGATATGGTCGGATTCATTTCTTCTTTATCTAGGGTTTGTTCCTAGAGTATATCCTCTTCTTTTGACCTTTCATGTTCCTTTCCTTCCTCCTCTTGACAATCTATATAGAATAATTCCTTATCAGCAAACTTTTGACCTTTAGTGTATTTTCTATCACAACTATAACAAAGACCTTTTGCTATTTTTTCTTCCAATTGTTGTGGTGTCAACCTTGTATGTTGTGGAAGGCTAGGGGAAACAACACTTCCATATTTATAGTTGTGAGTGGTAGTCTTCTTGCTTGCCATAATTTTGCTTTCCATTTTTCTTGCTACCCTGAATGCCTTCTCCAATGAATTGGGTTCCCAAAGGCACCTCATGTTGGGTATTATCCTTTAGAATCCCTACGAACACATCAATCCTATGTTCCTTTGGAATATCTTTTACCCTTATGTTCAATTTTTGGAAGTCCTCAATGTGCTCCATCATTGAACCCTTTTGTTTGAGATTTATCAATTGTCTAGAAAAGGTGTTTATTTTTGTATCCTCATAATGTGCTATCATTTGTTCCATGAAAATTGCCCAAGTGACAATTTGTTTACATGAACAAAGCCATCGATACCATACAAATTGATTTGGTTCTAAATATAAAGTTGCAATACGTACTTTTTGTGTGTTTTGCACATTTTGGAGATTGAAAAATTGCTCCATCTGTAGTATCCATGTTCCGGGATCCTTTCCATCGAACTTCCTCATATTTATTTTGGAACATGGTGGGTCTTCAATCCAACATTAGAGTCTATGAAATCATGATTAACATTTCTTTAGTTCTCATCATGAGTTTTCTTTACTACCCTTTCACCATCAGTGACCATTTCTTGTAGAAACTTATTCAAATTTATCTTCAATTCTTCAGTCTTATCATCCATGCCATTCATCTTAGCATCCATGCCATCCATATTAGCTTCAATGCCATCCATCTTAGCTTCCACGCCATCCATCTTAGCTTCCATGCTATCCATATTAACTTGCATGCCATTCATATTAGCTTCCACGCCATCCATGTTAACTTGCATGCCATTCATACTAGCTTACATGCCATTCATCTTGGCTTCATTTACCTTTAGTGAGAGTGAGATTTGTTGTACTTGGTCTTGTAATTCTGATATATTATATTGCATTTCTTCCTCTTCCCCATGAGTCATGCTAGAGCTTTCAAGTTGCTTACTAGGTGTTTCCATTTTCTTTCTTTAGGGCATTAATTAATGCTAATAATTCTTCAGTATTCCCTTTGAATTCCTTCAAACTAATTTTTCAAACCAATATTATGCAAAATTTAAAAAAACTACAAACCTTTTTTTTCACTTTGTAAGAGCTCGATATCGAATTAGTTGTATCTCTGTAACTGCTTGTCTCAAATATTTGAAATCTTGTCTTGTGGTAGCCCTTTCAGCCCTCTTTCTAATCCTGCAAGTCTGATCAAGATTGTATTCTCCAAGGAAGAGTTATGCCAAATTTCTCACGGTGACGTGGTTATAGACTAGCTCAGTAGAGCGCACTTTTATGATGTGCCAGGTGTAATTGTTTCCACCTTAGTACCTAAAACGAACACACAGAGAACAACAGGCTATCCTCTTTCTAGAACTTCTTACGAAATTTCAATTTGATGCTCAAAACAAAATTTATAATGATTTTCCCCACATCACTTGTTTGGAGCAAGAAAACCCTAGAATCCAAAGCTCTAATACCAAATGTTAGGAAACCAGCTCACAAAAAGAGAGAAAAGATAGATCAACGCCTTACAATTCAGCCTCTTCCAGGGGGAAACCTCCTTTACATTACACTAGTGAAAAATTCTTGGATCATACAAATGACTAAACCTCCCTTCTATATATAGGAGTCTAGGGGGTCACAATATAATCAAGCCGATATAACAATAATAATATAAGGGAAAAAAAATAACAATAGTAGGTTTCTATGGGGCATACTAATAACAATATGGCGATAATAGGGGCACAATAATAACAATAAGGGATACAATGACAATAGTAATGAGGGAATCACTAGTATTATAAGAGCCTAACAGAATGGGGTAAATGAAATAGGACAGGGAAATAGTTCCAATACCTAATCCTTGCTCAAGAAAAGGTATACAAATAAATGACCATGAAATAATTAACAACCATCCAACTGCAAAAATCTCTGAGTTCTAATAAAACATATGGATAAGAACGAAATTATTCATCTAACAATACTAAAATAGGTCAAATACATGACATGTGGAAATTAGGACATCTATAAGATTAAATTGTTTGATAACTAGCTGTTAGGCCCCTATACTACTAGAGTAACCCCTTATTGTTATTAGTACAACCCACTTATTATATTGATGTACCCATGTAGCGCCCATATTGTTACTATTGAGCCCCATAGAAGCCCACTATTATTATTATTGTGCCCTTGCATTATTA